>JAANYP010001026.1:0-16061 GCA_020465985.1 Centrapalus pauciflorus | reverse complement strand
TCGAAGACAAAGTGGAAATCAGAACTGCTCAGCCTGCCCAAGCTGTTCTGTTACATGAAGACAAAAGGTTATTTGAAAAAGGGTGACAGACCTTTTTCTTATATCAAATAGGCCTTTACAAGGAAGAAAGACGCAAAGTTGACATTCCTAAATTAGTTAAAGGCAATGCAACAGTAGACAAAGTAAAAAGACAAAAGTTCTGCACATGTGAAGACAAGTCTGCTTTTCAGGAAAGTGCAGAAAAGGTTATGTTGTCTTTTCAACAAGACTTCTCCTTTTTCATTCCGTCCAATGAAGATGTTCTCGTTAGATCCTGCTGAGTGAGTATAAAGGAAGCTTCTAAGGGACAAGAAAACGAGTTGAGAAGAAAGCAAGTGCTGAAACCAAGAGTGAACCGTGCAAGTGTGTTTTCTATGCATGCAAGCCTTTTGTGTAAATCAGTATCTGTGTGTCTAAGATGTTTTACATAAGCTGTTCCCTTAAGTCTTGTAAACACAGTGAGTGCTTCTTAGTGAGTGTATTCATTGTATTCTAGTTTGAGTTTGTCTTAGACTAGTAAACATACTGTTGTATCTGTCATCTCAGCTTGAACTATTCCGCATTCAAGCTTGTTTGTAATCAACAAATTGTTGATAATACATACAAACTTTGAGAAAATAATGTGTAGTTTTTAAATAGCTATATTCACCCCCCCCCCCCTCTACAGCTTAAAGCTATATACTTTGGGAACCTCTCGGGACCTACAATAAATTAATTAGAAACTAAATAATTGATTATATTTGATTAATGGGTTAGTTTGTTAATTTATTAATAGTTAATAAATTAACCGGAAGCTAATAGAATTAATTGAGGAAGTACATGAGCTAAACTGCAATTAGTTGATAGTCAACAGGGCACCCCCTAAACCCTAATAGGGGGGCCGGCCACCAATCCATCCCACATGGATTTGGGATCAAATATTTTTAGGTTTCTAAAACCTATAAATAGGCAGCCCCTGCCTGCTTCATTCCTCGCTCATTCAATTCTAAGTTCTCTAACGATCACAAGCGATACCAGATTTGGGACTCTGAGATCTGAGCTTAGAAAAGTTATAATTATCTTTTCTTTTGTTCATTGGGTGTGAACAACTAGAGGCGATCTTGCTTTAGACGCTTGTTGCTCGATTCAGAGGCTGTTCGTGCAATTGTTCTTCGTGGAGAAAATTGCGAATTTTCTCAAGGTTAGTTTCTCTTATTCATCTCTTTATTTTAATAATTAGTTTCTTAGCTTGTTTGGTTAGATCCTTAAGGTTTTATATTCTTGCATAGTTAGATTATTTAATTTTCCGCAAAGTTTTAATTTAACCTAGCAAGGGTATAGGAAACCCAACAGTGGTATCAGAGTCAGGTTAACCTAACGAGCTTTGCACTAATTTTGAGATGATAATCTTGTTCTTAAATTTCGAAATTTGTTTTGATTAATTTTCGGAACTTTGATTTAATTTTAATGGTGTTTTTAATTTTAAATTAAATTGTTTAAACTTAAAATTAATTTTTAAATATTAAATAAATCCGAAAAATTAATTAAAAATTAATTTTTCGAAATTTTTGGAGTAAAATTCGTTTTTTGATAATTATTTAATTTTTAAAATAGTTTTTAAATATTAAATTAATTGTCTAAATTTTGAAAATTGTTTTTCATATTTATCTTCAAATTTTCGGATTTTTAAAAGGTTTTAAATGGATAAATCTGAAATATTAAATAAATTATTATTTTATTAATTTAGGATTTTATTAATTTAATTAAGGGTTTGATTTTTGGGGTTTTAGATAAACATGCCTTAGAGATAAACTTGATTTTCTAGGTTTATCCTAAATCCTATTTATCTAGAAATTACCTTAATTTAAATTAAGTGCTTATCCTAAAGGTTTTAGAATATCATAATTTATTAGGATAAACTTGTATTATCCTAGGTTTAAATTTTGAGGATTTATATGGTTATATATATAGGTTTCGGATTTAATATATATATTTAATAATTAAATATTTCTTATTTTATTTAAATATTGAAACCGAAATATATATATATATATATATAATAAATATTAATTTAAACCCTAATATTTTAAATTGTTTAAAATATACCCTGAATTTTAAAATTTTTAAAATAGACCCTTTAATTTTAAAAGTTTAAAATTAAACCCCTAAGATTTAAAAGAAATTTATATATGTATTATTGATTATATATATATATATATATATATATATATATATATATATATATATATATATATATATATCATTTAAATCTAATTACATCGTCAGTCAATTGATAAATCGGCTCACCCATAGTGAACAAACTATAAACGAGGTATAAGGCGGGTCGCTCTGCTTCCCTAAAGGAGTAGGTTTTTAACAGCTTCGCGCTGACCTACCTCCTCCGCTTCGCTGTGCGTTCAATGGAGCTACCGAGGACTTTTGATAGGATGGTGTCCAGATTAAAAGTATAATCTAAAGTACTAAAACAAAAATCCCGTTTTAGATATATCAAAAGTGAATTAGTATGCAAATCCATGAAAAATGCACATCTCCTATATGCACTGTTAGTGGAGCGTGTGTATTGACCGGCACACTAATGAGAGACATATTAGGAGGTGATGTAGGACTCGCGATTCCCGGACTGATCCGTGCCGGGTCTTACGCAGTTTTGCATGGTTAGATTCACCATCTTGTCCGTGATCCTCGGCAACCCAGTCACGGATAGTAGTTGAGCATAACCGAGATTAACATGTCATTGATAAGATTCAATGAATCTCAAAAGATCTAGGAATTTCATAGAGATTGAAATCGACAAGAGTTTGTCCACCTAAAATAAATTCGTGGCGTGATTACGGCGACCCTTTTCATAAAACGAATCGAAAATATGGATCCTAGCCTTAATTCAAATTGGGCAAATTGTTTAAGGAATACTTCATACTAACTAAAACTTTATCTCACAGATGTCTACTTCTACTGGTACTCCCACTCCTGCTCCCAACCACGCATCCAACTTCTCACTCCTTTCCGTTCTGGGTAGGGAAAAACTATCCGGTCCGAACTATGTGGACTGGATGAGAAACCTCAGGTTTACGCTGAGGTACGAGAACAAGGAGTATGTTCTCGATGAACAAATTCCCACACTGAATGAGAATCCCACCCAGGAGGAAATGGACGCACACCAGAAACATTACGATGATGCAAACAAAGTGTCCTGCATCATGGCGTCATCCATGGTTCCTGAGCTTGCTAAAGCCTTCGAGAATACATGGGCCTTTGAGATGAATCAGCAGCTGCGAGAGATGTTTGAGGCTAAGACGAGCAAAGAGCGCCTTGATGTGGTAAGATCCCTCATGGCCTGCAAACCAAAACCTGGAACATCTATCTGCACTTTCGTCCTTGAGATGAAGGGGTACTTCGACCGGCTGGAGTCTCTCAAATGGTGTTTGACTCTGAGTTCTCCACCAATATCATTCTTTCTGGACTGCCCACCATCTATAATCAGTTCGTACTCTCCTATCAGATGAACATGAATCAGAAGGATACGTCAATTATGGAACTGCATAATCTGCTCCGAACCGCTGAACAGGGCATCAAGAAAGATGAGACCCCTGTGGCCCCTGTGCTTACTGTCAGTAAGGCCTCAAAGAAACGGAAGTCATCCTGGAAGGCCCCAAAAGGAAAGTCCAAGAAAGGGTCTCAAGGGAGAACAGAGTCCGGTATTGTGCCTACTAAAGATCCGAAGGAAGCAGTATGCTTTTATTGCAATGGCAAGGGGCATTGGAAGCGAAGCTGCCCATCATATCTGAAGGACCTTAAAGACGACAAAGTCGAAAAGGCCAGCACCTCAGGTATGTTCATGATCGAACTCCATAACACTTCTATCTCTAATTCATAGGTTCTTGATACAGGATGTGGTACTCACATTTGCTCTGTATTGCAGGGACTAAGGGAAAGTAGAAGCTTGAAGCATGAAGAGCTGAACCTAATCATGGGGAATCGAAAGATCACGCCTGTGAAGAAAGTTGGAAGGTTCCAGCTCGTGCTTAGATCAGGAGTAGAGATTAGCTTAAATAATTGCTGTTATTCACCCGATATGAATCGGAACATCATTTCTTTGTTTGCCTTGTATAAGGATGGATACAATTTCAGCTTTGATAATAATAATGGAAGTATTTTGGTTTATTTGAATGATGTTTTTATATTCAAAGCTTGTCCTTATAATGGCATATATGAAACTGTTGAGTGTGATAACAACCTATTATTTAATATTGATTCTAACTAAATTGATAAGTCCAAATTGTGGCACTGTCGCCTTGGGCACATTAACAAGAAACACATCGCCCAACTCCAAAAGGATGGAGTGTTGGAATCATTCGACCTAAAATCGGATGATGTATGCGAATCCTGTTTACTGGGCAAGATGACAAAATCACCATTCACAGGAACGTGTGAAAGAGGTGAAGGACTATTGGATTTGGTCCACAGAGATGTATGTGGGCCATTCCGATGTGCTACAAAAGGGGAAAATCGGCACTATGTCACCTTTACAGATGACTATAGTAGATTTGGATATGTTTATTTAATTAAACATAAGTCCGACACTTTTGAGACATTCAAAAGATATCAAAGTGAAGTAGAGAATCAACTGGGCAGAAAGATAAAGGTTCTCCGCTCTGACAGGGGAGGAGAGTACCTTAGTATCGAGTTTCTCGATCATCTTAGAAGCTGTGGAATAGTTTCCCAGTTAAGTCCTCCTAGAACACCACAACTCAACGGAGTTGCGGAGAGGAGAAACAGGACCTTGTAAGACATGGTCCAATCTATGATGAGCCGAGCAACACTTCCAGTAAGTTTCTGGGGTTATGCATTAAAAACTGCGGCACATATTCTAAATCTAGTACCCACCAAGAAAGTTTCAAAGACACCTTACGAGATGTGGAAGGGAAAGCGTCCTTCCCTTGGTCACATCAAGATCTGGGGTTGTGAAGTCTTCGTTGGACGAGAGACCTCTGACAAACTCAGTCAAAGATATGAAAAGTGTCTATTCGTCGGTTACCCACAAGAGTCATTTGGATATCTATTTTACAAACCACGTGAAAACGTAGTGTTTGTATCTCGAAGAGGAGTGTTCCTCGAGAAGGAGATAATATCTAAAGAGGATAGTGGGAGTAAGATCGATCTTGATGAGATTCAAGATACTACCGATGAAGAACCAACTGCAAACACTGACCATCAACATGAGGCTGAGATGCCTGTTGAACCCAATGACATATCCTTACCTTTACGCAGATCCGGTAGAGTTAGCAATCCTCCTGAGTTCTACTATGGTTTCCATATTGAACAGGATGATATGATTAGTGATAGTACACTAGTCGACTTAGATGAACCAGCTAACTACCGGGAAGCGATGGCAGACCCTGAGGCAGCCAAATGGAAGGAAGCTATGGATAGCGAGATTGAATCCATGTATGGCAACCAAGTTTGGAACTTGGTTGATCCCACACCAGGTCTAAAGACGGTGGGTTGTAAGTGGATATTCAAGAAGAAAACGGATATGAACGGGAAAGTACACACTTACAAAGCTAGGCTGGTGGCAAAGGGCTATACTCAAACCTACGGGATTGACTATGAGGAAACCTTTTCACCGGTAGCTAAGATTAAATCCATAAGGATAGTTCTGGCCATAGCTGCGTTCCATGACTATGAAATCTGGCAAATAGATGTCAAAACCGCTTTCCTTAACGGGAAATTGACAGAGGATGTGTTTATGACACAACCTGAAGGTTTTGTAGACACCAAGTATCCTAAGAAAGTGTGTAAGCTTCAGAAGTCCATTTATGGACTTAAGCAAGCTTCTCGAAGCTGGAATCTTTGCTTTCATGAGAAAATCACAGACTTTGGATTTTCTAGAAGCGAAGATGAGTCCTGCATATATGTCAAGGTCAGTGGGAGCACTGTAGTCTTCCTTGTATTATATGTCGATGACATATTTACTTATAGGAAACGACATCCCAACATTACAGAGTGTAAAAGATTGGTTGGGAAGATGTTTCGCTATGAAGGATCTAGGAGATGCAACTTTTATTCTGGGTATAAAGATTTATAGAGATAGAACGAGACGTCTAATAGGACTAAGCCAGGATACGTACTTGGACAAAATACTGAAAAGGTTCAGTATGGAGAAGTCTAAGAAGGGGAACCTTCCCTTTGCTTATGGCATAAAGATTAGTAAAGACATGAGCCCGAAGACACATGAGGAACAAGACAGAATGAGTCGAGTTCCATATGCTTCGGCCATAGGATCTATAATGTATGCCATGACATGTACGAGGCCTGATGTCTCATTTGCTTTAAGCATGGTGAGTCGACATCAGCAAGACCCTGGTGAAGGTCATTGGACGGCGGTCAAGAATATTCTTAAGTATATAAGAAATACTAAAGACATGTTCTTGGTTTACGGTGGACAGGATGAACTCAAAGTAACCGGTTATTGCGATGCGAGTTTCCAAACGGATAGAGATGACTGTCGATCACAATCTGGTTGAGTGTTCTTATTGAACGGGGGAGCCGTGACGTGGAAGAGTTCGAAGCAGGAAACCGTGGCAGACTCTACCTGCGAGTCAGAATATATTGCGGCCTCAGAAGCCTCAAAGGAAGCCATCTGGTTGAAGAATTTCATTGGAGATCTTGGAGTTGTCCCAACGGTTCAAGACCCATCGAAATATTCTGCGACAACGAAAGTGCTGTTTCGTTGACTAAAGAACCCAAGGATCATGGAAAGTCCAAGCATATTGATCGGAAGTACCACTTTGTTCGTAGCAAGGTTGAAGAAGGACATGTGATTGTGAAAAGAGTGCGATCAGAGGAGAATCCAACTGATCCGTTCACAAAGCCCCTTTCTCAACCGAAACACTGTAGTCATGCTGTTAGCATAGGATTACGAGATAATGTAAAGTTTAGTAGTTAGTTTTGAATTTGAAACATTGTAACAATGATTTGAAATTGTAATGGATTTGGTGATTAAATAATGGGGATTTATTTATTTGAAAAGTGCTGCCATCTTCAATTAATGTATCGTTGTGTTTCCTTTTGCATGTTTAGAACCAACTCCCAGAGTAATTAATTTTATTCAAATACCTCAGTCGTTCGTACTACCGGGAGTTAGTATTGAATAAAGACTGTCATGGAATGTTAGTAGACTGTCAAGAGTTTGACATAGCATAGAGATTGCTGCAACATTCATGGGTATTTAATGGAGATTTAAGTATAGGGCACTCGCACTTGGAAAGATACTTCATGGATCAAATCATAAGTATTTCCAAGATGATAATATCCTCTATTCTTCAGACGGAGATACATTGAAGTTGCGGTTTTCTAGTCCGTCATACCTTAGTGCATTCAAACGCTGTGCGTAACTGCCAGTTATAACGGATGTATCTAGTTACAATGTTATTAGTTAGCTAGCGCTGTGTATGCGAAGTTTATTCGTTCCTTTTGCCTATATGGAAAAGCGATATCTATGGGCCCTCTGATGATTAAATGTTGACTCTAGAGTGTCGGGCCCGACCGAGACAAAATTGAAGTGTTCAATTAATAAGTCTCATATAGTCATATTAATCGGAAATCAGAAACATAATTTTGAAACCAAAGATTGATTATAATCCATGTCTTAGTTTCATACGATATCAGAGAACGAAGGAATAGTTGATCCCTTATCTAAAGGATTAGCTCTGATATGATTCAGAGTTCGGCAGCTGTATCGAGTAGCTAGGAAGGCTGGTAATAGAATGTGTTTAGACAAATAGTTGCCAACTTGTCCAAGTGGGAGACTGTTGGAATTAGTGTCCACGTCATAATTATTTGTAAACATATTGTTATCAGGCTGGATCCTTTTTGGGTGCATGCAATGAATTGTAAAGAGAAGATGATTAACTTAAATATTTAATGATAATTAGTTTGTTAATTTATTATGTTTAATAAATTAATTACAAACTAAATAATTGATTATATTTGATTAATGGGTTAGTTTGTTAATTTATTAATAGTTAATAAATTAACCGGAAGCTAATAGAATTAATTGAGGAAGTACAGGGGCTGAACTGCAATTAGTTGATAGTCAACAGGGCACCCCCTAAACCCTAATAGGGGGGCCGGCCACCAATCCATCCCACATGGATTTGGGATCAAAAATTTGTAGGTTTCTAAAACCTATAAATAGGCAGCCCCTGCCTGCTTCATTCCTCGCTCATTCAATTCTAAGTTCTCTAACGATCTCAAGGGATACCAGTTTTGGGACTCTGAGATCTGAGCTTAGAAAAGTTATAATTATCTTTTCTTTTGTTCATTGGGTGTGAACAAATAGAGGCGATATTGCTTTAGACGCTTGTTGCTCGATTCAGAGGCTGTTCGTGCAATCGTTCTTCGTGGAGAAAATTGCGAATTTTCTCAAGGTTAGTTTTTCTTATTCATCTCTTTATTTTAATAATTAGTTGCTTAGCTTGTTTAGTTAGATCCTTAAGGTTTTATATTCTTGCATAGTTAGGTTATTTAATTTTCCGCAAAGTTTTAATTTAACCTAGCAAGGGTATAGGAAACCCAACACAACAGATCTTCTATTTTAAATTTAGCTCAATTTTTGTTTTTGGTTTGGTTTAGCCCAAACACGGTCCACCCGGCCCAACTTTTTTATTATTAAAGGAGAACCGGGGTCAAAGTTTGACCCTTCTTCATCCTTTTTCTTCTCCGACGCTCCAACGACCAACAACCTCTGCTATTTTCACAATCAAAATCACTCAAAAACCTCATTTTCCTAACATTTTTCACGTGGATTTCGTTGTTTTTATGCAAATCAAGTATTAGGTAACCTTCCTAGTACTTCATTCCATGATTCAACTTCAGTTTTAAGTATTTTCAATTTCATGCTATTTCGAGGGTTTTTTCCTCTGATTTTTACTTTTTGTTTTTGGATTGAATTACTTCTTTTTAGGCATTTTTGTTAGTTTTAAAGTTGTTTGTAATCATTTTAGAGTTAGGATCTGCGTTTTTAGGCCATTTTTAGTTAGAGTCACTATAGTTGTGTATGCATGTGCATGGACTTAATAACTGCTACCAAATGCACTAAGTACAACTTCGGGTGGCCATTCGAACTTCCACTGGCATTAGACATTCAAACTTCGGGTGTAAAGCCCAACCGAACTTTGGCCATCCGAAGTAAGGTTCTCATACATGCATATTTCTACTTTTAATTTTATATTGTCTTGGACCTCAACCGAACTTCGGTTGTGTGTCCATGTGAACTTCAGGCCATCTGAAGCTCGAACCACATCATATAAGTGGATTCTTTCAAATTTTTCTAAGTATTTCCTCTTGGACCTAACCCAAACTTCGGGTAGGGTCCATCTGAACTTCTGGTCATCCAGAAACTTCGGTTGCATTATTTCATTGTAACTAGTATTTTTTTCTACGTCCTGATAACCCCATCCGAACTTTGGTCCCAACCGAAGTTCGGACATGGTCCATCCAAACTTCGGGCCTTATCCGAAGTTGAACACTTATCATTTTTTTCTTTCTTTCTTATTTCATATTTCAAAATTTTCCAAAAATAAAATAAGTTCCTGGTCCTTGCACCATTGGTCTTAGTTAGTAATAGGTGTTTAAGTAAATAGGTCTATTCTAACATCGATCACATAACGATCGACTTTGGATTTCTATTAATAGTATTCTTGTACTACTGATAGAAAACAATATTCTTAGTTAGTAATAGGTGTTTATGTAAATAGGTCTATTCTATTCTGCTTAAACAGAATAGACTGGTTCTATCTCATATCTTTTACAGACTGTGTCTCAATGACTTACTTATCTGTTTTAGTCTGACTTGACTAAACAATCTGCATTTTACATGACTTATGGAACCAATACCCACTCTCACAATTTCCTACCCACCTATCCTTCATAACAACAGGGAGTTGACAGAATCCGTCGTCTTATAACGCTACCCTGTTTACTGAGTTTGCTCCCACAACTTGCAACTCGACCTCTCTACCCTTCGTGAAGGAACCGAGGATATCACATTGTAAGGTCTACCACTGACAGATCTATCTAGACGCGGATCCGTTAACGAGTGCGGAATCCTCGTTGACGGTTAGACGGACAACTCTCAACCAACGGAAACACGGAGACTATTAGACGCTGAACGAACGACACACGAACGATCCTACGTACTAATTCTCTCCGAAACGGGACTCACCTAGCTGATAAACTCGAGATCGCCTATTGCTTAATTCCTCACGAATTCTGCCAAAGGTCTGCTAATCATTCGAGTCTATCCCTAATTATAGACCCTGATTCGAGTCTGTTGTGGGCCAACCTCGAATCTGGCCTAAGGCCTCATTCGAATCTGTCCATCTGACAGATTCGAATCTAACCTATTCGAATCTAAGGATACATTCGAATCTATCACAGATTCGAATGTCTTCCTTTACATATTCGAATCTAACCAATACACTTAAACACTTAAGTGATGAAACTTATAATATTACCTTATGATTGATTTTATCTTTGAGTTTTATGTTTGAACTTCTTGTAATACGTTACATCAAGTTCAAACATACAAACACTGATAAACATCAATCATATATAATATATATATATACCAAACATATGCAAAATCACAATGTAAGACAACTTAGACTGCTATCGTCACACGGGATGTACCAACAGACTCCCCCTTGACGATAGCTTCTAATAATTCACACATTTGATTTAAGAACATGGTTTATTATTGATTCAAAATACTACCAGCATACAGACCTTTTTCTACACATACCTTGACTACATTTTCATATTTACTCGCTTCAGCATCCATATGTGCGTCACTGGAAATCTTACAGTTATACAAGATCTGCAAGTCTTCTTTAGATAAGTTCACCAGGTGAAGCGGGTCATAGACTCTAAGAATAACCTTTTCTTCTAAGTCTTCCATAACCGCTTCCCCAGTTTCTGTGTCAGCATACCACCACTTCAGATTCTTCAGAATGTTTTGTGGCATTGGCTTGAGAGGTACCTTCCTAAGACACCTGGCTGGCTTATAATGAATCCTCATCCAAGGTCTACCAGTTAGAGGGTCGATACGTGATGGATCCTCTACTCTTTTCCCAACTCTTGGACTCAGGCGCTCAAATTTCCTCGATCTTCCCTCCTTTCTTATTATTCTTGCGATAACGTCCGCATAGGGATCATTGCCAATATTTATCAGATCTTTCCATGCTAAATCTGCAATTTCAATCTTTGGCAGGCAGTTGAACGCCTTTAAGGTTCGCCTCATGTACTGAAGCCCGTCTTTTCTCTTTATTATGAATAGCTGCAGTTCTCTGTCAAAGAACCAGCTTAAAATTCGCTCAGACAGCTTCCCCGTACCTGGCACTCTCATTGTCCTTTTAATTGCAGCTTCCTTCTCTTCAGCCCTGAACCATAGCTTTCGTTTTTCTTCATTGGTTAGCTCTCTTGCAGGTTCCTCTGTCGATGGCTGAGGATTTAAAGCAACATTCACTATATCTGCATCGACAATGTTATGTCCATCAATCATATAAGTATCTGTGATAGGATTCTGCTGCACAATTATCTCGTCAGCTTCATCATCCTCATCAGCAAGTACTTCATCATCTGATCGCCAGTCGACTATCTCCTCTGGCGCAATCTCCCCTTCTTCAAGCTCTTCATCTTCGTTATCAAAGCCTACATCCAGTGGATCATCATCAAGATCCATGAGCGCGTCAATCATCTCACTGATTTCAAAGTCTGTAGGCTCCTTAGATGAACTAGCTTCACCCTTGTGTCCTTCGCCTTGACTAGGCTCCCCCTGAGATTGAGCAGCCTGAGCAGTAGAAAAATCTACTGGCTCATCCTGTCTTTGAGAGCTGGGATCATTGCCTTGGTTATCATCTTCATCATCGTCCCTCCGCCTCTGTACTTCTTGATCACGACACGACGTCTCCCCCTGAGCCTGAAGGTTTTTCATTAACTGCTCAATGAGGGAGCGCATCGATCTTAACTCGGCGGCCTGGTCGCAGACGAATGTTTTTAGCTCAATATTCTCCTCTTGGATTGTTTCAACTGTCTTCTTCAATTCAGCATTTTCTTTATCTAAATCTGCATTATGTGCCTGAATTTCACCTATTGCCTTTGTTAGGCTCAGGATTTGGACATGTTGGAAATCCACTCGAGATTTGAGTTGAAGAAACTGCTGATTTTCAGCATAGGCGGTAGATGTGGATGGAATGGACTGAATGGGAGAAGGGTTGAATGGTGGTGGAATATATGGCTCATGAGGTTGAGGTGGTGGTGATGGTGGAGCTGTGGTTTGAGGTTGGGTTTGGGGAACTTCTGACTGACTGGCGGATGCCGAGGAAGACCCTTGCATGAACCGATGACGTTTGGCCCTTTGCCTCGTCAGTAGTGGAGCAGCATCTTCTTCTTCAAAATCCGAATCTTCAGATTCCCTGGCCTCTCGCCTTCTTGAACCACCTTCATTAATAATCAATCTTGAACCATAGGTTCCAATTTGAATATGAGGATCTGTCGACACTGATTCTGGAGCTTCAACTTCAATCTCCTCCATCTCTTCTGATTCTGTAGCAGATGATGACTCATCATTGCCAGTCTGCTCTGGCACATATTCGTCAACATCTCTGAAGACATCTTCTTCTCCCTCTGGAGGCTCAAGCAATTCTCCCACTAACGCAGCAGCTATATCCTCATTTGCATGTGGACCCGCCTCCCAGATTTCGTTTAACGTTTGGCACAATTGATCAGCTTCATTTGGGACAGATGACGGCCCGGCTTCCTGCATTTCTGGTTGCTGACTCGAAGAAGGCCTAGACGCCTGAGACTGACTTGCAGTATCTCTTTGTCTTCGCCTTGGATCACGGGGACGAACACGAGTCTGATGCGGTTGCTGATGCGGTTGCTGTTGCTGTTGCTGTTGCTGTTGGTGTTGAACTTCTATTTCACATGCCCAGTTGGCATTATCAGGTGCCACAAAGTTCCTGTCTAAGATAGCTCCAAACAACGGACGAGCAGTAGGAACAGCCAATCTTCCTCGGTGTGAGGAACAATCAGCAAATATGCGTTTCTCCATTACATTCACGCTCAAAGAATCATTTGATTGTGGCAGACTTGGCAAAAAGTGACGTATCAACATCATCACGAACCTCGGATACAACAGGAACCTTTCTCTCTCAGGAGCCGTGATTTGATGAATAAATTCTGAGAAAATCAGCTGCGAGAAACTAAACTTCTTATTGTACACCATCGCGATCATTGCTGATTGGATTTTTGATACAATGTAATCAAATCCAGCTTTCTTCGGTGCAAAACAGACCATGAAGACATGCACCAAGAATCTCCATTGCCCAATCAGGCCACTCTTCATGTATGACGACTTTGTTACATCTAGACTGTAACCCATTCGTTGAAAAGCCGCTTGCCTAATACTTAGTGGAAAGTCAATAGGCCCAGACTCCTCTTCCTCAGATCCTAGCTGCAACACTTGACGCAGCATATCGGCAGAGAATACCAACGGTTGCCCTGCGATCCTTGTTCTCAGCACTGTCGGGGTGACAGAGCAGTCAACTTGTAAATGATCATAGAACTGCCGCACATATGAGATTACAATCGGAATGTTCTGAAACAAAGCGTAGCTAATTCTGGATTCAGCTAAGAAGTCCAACACTTCACGAAAACCCTGCGCCTCAGGGATATGATTATCTGGATTAAGAACCATGTTATGTTTAGGGACGAAAGCACGAGCTGCCATATCTGCACAGTAAGTTAAAATGTTAGAGTCATTAAAAATCAATTAACTTGTTTAAATTTAAATTTGCTTTATTTTGTACTTTGTTAAATACAAAATCTAACACAATTAAATTTCCACAAGTTTAATAAAATTTAAATTAAACAAATTAAATAAAATACAGATTCGAAGTCTCTCTTTTCGAGTCTAATGGACAGATTCGAGTATACCCTATTCGAGTCTGATGGACAGATTCGAATATCTGGTCATCTCGAATCTATTGATAGATTCGAGAAACCCATGATCAGAATCGAATGTCCATTATCAGACTCGAAGACCCGTCGGCCCTTATTTCAACAAAAAACCACAATTTTAACCATTTTGAACGTAGCAAATCACATACATTAGTTCAACTAGGTTCTAATCATAGATTTATGCTTTTAATTTGATCTTTTATTAGTCCAAACTTGGTAATTTTGCAAAAACCCTATTTTGACCTATAAAACATCAAAATGTGATGTTTAAGTCCAAATTTGTGTATTAAACCACCAAAATCTTGTACAATCATGTTGCTTATACCTAGATTTGAAAGTAGAATCGACCACAAAAGCTTTAGAATCGACGAAATGTCGTTTAGTGGAAATACGATAGACTCGAGAATATAGATTCGAAATCGCCACAGATAGATTCGAGAGTATAGATTCGACAACAGTAAAGTAATAAATGACTTCACTATTGACCTATATATACTAACTACCTTCGAGTCTATGCTATTTCGAGTCTACTGACAGATTCGAAGTATCTCACATTCGAGTCTGTCTTAGATTCGAAATTTCCAACACTTAGAAAAATTTCGGAAAATTTTGAAATAACTTCAACTTTTCCAACTATTTTCTACGGTATTGTGTAACCAGATAATCTATGCCAACTCTTTTACCCTAAGCTCAGATATTTCACGCATTGTATATTTTATTCAACTTTGAATGCACCCTCAGTAATTTTTGACCTTTTACCTAAGTAAAAATTAAACTAAACTAAAATAAAATAAAATAAGGTAAAAATAAAGTTATAAAAATAAATTTACAAGCTAAGCTAAATACCAAACAACATATTTTTGGTGAGTATAGTCTAAGAAAGGTTCAATCAGATAGCGATGTCCGATACTAACTTTCAGTACTTAAACTTTCACACTTAGGAATTTGTTGAATTCCTTTGATTGTTTGTCGTGACATACCCACTTAGCCGATTGTTGGTATTTTACCCTGTTAAACACTCTACATTTCGGAATATCCCTTGGCCTTTTTATTTATCAGGAAATTATCTTACGTGACTCAGACATAGACATACTTTTATGATCAAGGCACACAGACAAAATTCTAACTTGTTGGTATTTGCAAACTTTCTTTAAAAGACAAACATCGGACACAGGTCTGTATTCTCATACAACAAAGTGTCTTAGTTCGACTTAAGGTTTAACTTTAAAGTTAGCAGATAGCGGTGACAGGTCTGTACTGACGTACAACAAAGCGACATGTCTGCTAACCCGAATCTAAACAGAGACAACAGGTCTGTACTTACGTACAACAGAGTTGCATGTTTTCGACTCCTCGTTCAACATTGATATTTTATTCTTTCCATTTTAGAATGTATTTGATGTTGCCATACATCCCAGAAAATTTCATAACCTCATTTAGAACTCATGTTTTGTATGTCTTGTACATAAAAATTAAGACCGATTGGTCGTACATCTAGGTTAGTGACACGCTTGACTTTTTCTAGAATATTTTATTAGCCTTGAGATTCCCTATATGTATTATGTCTACCAACACATCAAACTAAATAAAGTAGAACACTTAGGATTTAGTTGCATTATGTGTGAAAGCCTAAATACTTAGAGTCTGTAACGACGGTGCTAATTTTCGTCACTTTGAACCTATGTATCTAAGACTTAACTCCTTTTCTGATATTCTCCTTTTTTTTTTTTTGTATTTTTGTAATTTTCTCTCTTTTTTTTTCTTTTGTTTTTCATAGCAAAAAGCAGTAAACTAAGCTAACCTACTAACTTACTAAAAATAGAAACTTACTAAAAATAGAAACTTTCCTAAATTAGAAACTTACCTAAATTAGCAGACTACTGTAAAGAAAGAAATACTACTACTCTAAAAGAAAATAAACTTACTACTACTAAGGTCAAATTACTCTGGGTTGCGCATTCCATTCAGTTGAATTAAATACTCAAACCGTGACTTATCAA
>JAANYP010001025.1:101575-166600 GCA_020465985.1 Centrapalus pauciflorus | reverse complement strand
CAGAGGCAAATACCAAGCTGGAAAAGTTTAGGAATTCGAGCCTAAACCTAGGGAAAGTCTTAGATGCCTAAAGACAGTCTAAGAAGCCTGTAGGTCTAGGTTTTCACGAAATTCCTCCACCGTTCAATGCAAACTATGTGCCTCAGCCTCAGGAGAAAACTGACAACTCAGTAGACTTAGAGGACCTACCTGAACCGACATCTGAGCCTACAGTTGATAATGCACCTAAGGTGGCTGACTCAACCGTCAAGGTCAAGAAAGTGAAATTTGTGTCTTCCTCCAGTGAAACACCTGCAGGAAAACAGAAGATTTCATGGGCTGACCAGGTCGAAGAGACAGACACTATAGATGTACCAAAGGAAATAGACACTAGTGAGACACCTAGATCTAAGGGACCAACCAAAAAGTCCATGGATAAGATGTCTTGCTTTAGATGTCACGAGAAAGGGCATGTTGCTTCTCACTGTCCAAATAGGAAAGCAGATGTTACCCCTAAGACAGTGAACCCAACACCTGTTAAGCCCTCAACAAGTGTGGCGAGCACGAGTAGTTCTCAGAGTACCGAGAAAACTGTGCAGGCCGCACCAAAACCTGTTGTGAAACAAACACCGGTTAAGGTTGGACCAAAAGAAGTGGTTAGGACAAATTCACCGAATCGTGTCGTTAATCAATCTAGGTCAGCACCTCAACAAGTCTATAGGAGCACCACACCTAGCAGGTCACACACTCCAGTTAGGTCACATACTCCTGTTAGACAATATGTTCCGGTAAGAGCTCAGGGATCACAGTCTGAAATGAATTATAATAAGACTTATTCTAGAGCACCACAACAAATGCCTACTCAAAGGCAAAGAGTGAATCTAAATCACTCGGCACCACAACAGAATTCAGTTCAAAGGCCCAAGTCACCTGAAAGGCGAGATGGGTACTTGAAAGAGTTCACGTATGTGGACGAGAATGGTATTACCAAGTCAGTCATGGCTTGGGTTCCCCGTGATAACTAACCTATTTTCTTTTATGTGCAGGAGATAACTACCGGTCCAAACAACAAGTGGTTCGTCGACAGTGGTTGCTCCAGGCACATGACGGGGGAAAGGAGTCTTCTCACAGACTTCAAGGGGGGTAATAGGGGATTCGTATCATTCGCGGGTAACAAGGGTGGAAATATCACTGGAACTGGAGAAGTCACTAATGGGACGATTACATTGGATCAAGTTTATCACGTTGATAAACTGGTTCATAATCTCATTAGTGTATCTCAAACTGTGATAAGAAGAACTCGGTGTTATTTACTGACACTGAGGCGTTAGTGCTGAAGCCTGGATTCAAGATACCTGAAGATTGGATATTGATGCGGGCGCCAAGGAAGAATGACTTGTACATGCTCGATATGAACAAGCCAGATACTTCGATGGGTCCGATCTGCTTACTATCAAAAGCTTCGGAGACGGAATCGGTTTTGTGGCACAGACGCATGGCTCACTTGCACCTAAGGAAAATGAACTACATAACGAAGAATGGTTTGGTGCAAGGTGTGCCTCTGAAGAGCTTTCAGTTTGAAGACAAGTGTCTACCGTGCATGAAGGGCAAGCAACATAAAAAGACATACAAGTCCAAGAAGCTGAACTCTATAACCTCGACATTCGATTTGTTGCATATGGACCTTTTCGGCCCTATCAACAAAAGGAGTATAGGAGGTAGTTGGTTTTGCTTAGTTATCACTGACGATTACTCACGGTTTTCATGGGTTTTCTTTTTAGGTACGAAGGACGAGACGGCTACAAAGCTCATCGGGTTCTTAGACCAAGTGGAAAACTCCTACGGAACAAGGGTTAAAAATATACGTAGTGATAATGGGACTGAATTTAAAAACTCTGTAATTGGTGTATATTGCCTATCAAAGGGCATCGTGCATCAATTCAGTGCACCATATGAACCACAACAGAATGGGGTGGCCGAACGTAAAAACAGAACATTGATTGAGGCTGCAAGGACTATGCTTTCGGATTCAAAGCTTCCTACCATGTTTTGGGGGGAGGCAGTGAATACCGCGTGCCACATTTTAAACCGAGTCCTTACAGTCAAATCATTGAACAAAACATGCTATGAAATTTTGAATAAACGGCCACCTAACTTAACTGGATTCGAACCGTTTGGAGTACCATGCACACTTTTAAGAACAAAACATCAACCGAAGTTTGGTAAAAAGGCTGACGAAGGATACTTCCTAGGTTATGTGCCAAACTCACCAAACAAACGGGTGTTTAACAAAACAACTGGTACTGTGGAGATTGTGTATAATATTGAAGTCACAAGTTATACACATGAACCCAAAACTGGTCCGGAATGGATATTTGACTATGATAAGTTATTTGAGTCATTTAACATTCCTCTGGATGATAATGCAGGTACAATCGAGAAGGACTTGGCGACGTTGCATCTGAACGACGATGGCCAAATCTTTCCAAGGACCACGTTCGAATCTACGTCCGAGCCTACTGCGACTGAAGATGGGTCTCCAGAAGTTGCTGATCAAGAGACACCTACCAATGAGAATCAGACTCAAGCTTCAAGTTCTGCCTCTTAGGAAAACGTCCGTGAGGAAGAAAACGTAGAAGCTGAGCCTGTTCCCCCTTTAGGTGAAATAGGATCCAACTTAGGAGATAATCTAAGGGTTGATGAAATAGAGACCTCTAGGATTAACAAGAACCATCCAATAGATAGCATCATAGGAAATCCTAACGAGGGTGTGAGGACTCGGAGTAGTGTAAATAACAACACTGTGTTGTTGTCGATGATAAACGACTCCGAGGCATATCACACACGTCTATATTCGTGTTTCATATCGCAAGTAGAGCCAAAAAATGTGCAAATGGCACTTAAGGACAACTCCTGGGTTGAAGCGATGCAGGAAGAACTGTCACAATTTAGGAAACTAGAAGTGTGGGAGTTAGTTCCGTTACCTCGAGGGGAGATTGCAATAGGAACCAAATGGGTTTTTAAGTGCAAGAGAGACGATCGGGGTATAGTCACGCGCAACAAGGCGAGATTAGTTGTAAAGGGTTTCAACCAAGAGGAGGGAATCGATTACAACGAAGTTTTTGCACCTGTAGCAAGGTTAGAAGCAATTAGGTTGTTTTTAGCTTTTGCCTCCTTCAAGGGCTTTAAGGTATATCAATTAGATGTTAAGAGTGCTTTCCTGTATGGGAAAGTGAAGGAGTTGGTGTATGTAGAACAACCGCCCGGGTTTACAGATCCTAAATATCCTGATAGAGTATATCGCTTAGATAAGGCTCTTTATGGATTACATCAGGCACCTAGGGCATGGTATGAGACTCTATCCAACCATCTTTTAGAAAATGGCTTTGAGAGGGGTAAGATAGATAGTACTCTATTTGTGAAGAGAAAGGGAGATCACTTTATCTTGGTACAAGTGTACGTCGATGATATCATTTTTGGATCATCAGACGAACAGATGTGCAAAGATTTCGAGAAGGTTATGAAGTCTAAGTTCGAGATGAGTGCTATGGGAGAGTTGAATTTCTTTTTAGGGTTACAAGTTGACCAAAAGAAGGAAGGGATGTTTATCCATCAAACTAAGTATGTCTATGACATATTAGAACGGTTTGGGATGGAGGGAACTAAGTTGACTGCCCACTTCAGCACGCCGATTCAAGTGAATCACAATCTCGGGCCGGGTACTGAAAGTGATTCCGATGTGGATCCGACTTTATATCGGGCCATGATTGGGTCACTTATGTATTTAACTGCTTCAAGACCTGATATTATGTTTGCTGTGTGTATTTGTGCTAGGTTTCAAGCGAATCCGAAGGAGATGCATATGAAAGCTGTGAAGCGGATTCTACGATACCTCAAGTCGAAACCGAAGCTGGGACTTTGGTATCACGCGGAGGGAGATCTAGAGTTGGAGGCGTTCACAGATTCGGACTACGGAGGATGCAGCTTGACGCGCAAATCAACGACTGGAGGTTGTCAGTTCCTAGGAGGGAGATTGGTGTCCTGGCAATGCAAGAAACAAACATCGGTAGCCGTGTCAACGTGCGAGGCCGAGTATGTAGCTGCTGGTAGTTGCTATTCACAGGTTCTGTGGATACAACAACAATTGCGGGATTACGGTTTGACTTACACTCAAACTCCTATTAGGATAGACAATCAATCTACAATTGCAATAACTAATAATCCAGTTAAACACAGTAAAACAAAGCACATAGACATAAGACATCATTTTATTCGTGATTGTGCTGAAAAGAACTTAATCAAACTGGTAAAGGTGGCAACAGAAGATAATAATGCTGATTTATTTACCAAAGCGTTTGATAAGTCACGGTTTGAGTATTTAATTCAACTGAATGGAATGCGCAACCCAGAGTAATTTGACCTTAGTAGTAGTAAGTTTATTTTCTTTTAGAGTAGTAGTATTTCTTTCTCTACAGTAGTCTGCTAATTTAGGTAAGTTTCTAATTTAGGAAAGTTTCTATTTTTAGTAAGTTTCTATTTTTAGTAAGTTAGTAGGTTAGCTTAGTTTACTGCTTTTTGCTATGAAAAACAAAAGAAAAAAGAGAGAAAATTACAAAAATACAAAAAAAAAGAGAATATCAAAAAAGAGTTAAGTCTTAGATACATAGGTTCAAAGTGACGAAAATTAGCACCGTCGTTCCAGACTCTAAGTATTTAGGCTTTCACACATAATGCAACTAAATTCTAAGTGTTATGCTTTATTTAGTTTGATGTGTTGGTAGGCATAATACAAATAGGGAATCTCAAGGCTAATAAAATATTCTAGAAAAAGTCAAGCGTGTCACTAACCTAGATGTACGACCAATCGGTCTTAATTTTTATGTACAAGACATACAAACATTAAGTCTAAATGAGGTGTGCAAACTTTCTGGGGATGTATGGCAACATCAAATACATCTGAAAATGGAAAGAATAGAAATATCATGTAAAACTGAGAGTCGAAAACATGCAACTCTGTTGTACGTAAGTACAGACCTGTTGTCTCTGTTTAGATTCGGGTTAGCAGACATGTCGCTTTGTTGTACGTCAGTACAGACCTGTCACCGCTATCTGCTAACTTTAAAAATAAACCTTAAGTCGAACTAAGACACTTTGTTGTATGAAAATACAGACCTGTGTCCGATGTTTGTCTTTTAAAGAAAGTTTGCAAATACCAACAAGTTAGAATCTTTGTCTGTGTGCCTTGATCATAAAAGTATGTCTATGTCTGCGTCACGTAAGATAATTTCCTGATAAATAAAAATGCCAAGGGATATTCCGAAATGTAGAATGTTTAAAAGGGGCAAAATACCAACAATCGGCTAAATAGGTATGTCACGACAAACAATCAAAGGAATTCAAAAAATTCCTAAGTGTGAAAGTTGAAGTACTGAAAGTTAGTATTGGACATCGCTATCTGATTGAACCTTTCTTAGACTATCCTCATCAAAAATATGTTGTTAAGTATTTAGCTTAGATTGTTAATTATTTTTCTTAAGTCTAGATTAAATTTTTGATCAAAAGTTTATTTTACTTTAGTTTATTTTATTTTATTTTTACCTTAGTTTATTTTATTTTAGTTTAGTTTAATTTTTACTTAGGTAAAAGGTCAAAAGTTACTGAGGGTGCATTCGAAGTTGGATAAAATAAACATTGCGTGAAATATCTGCTGCTTAGGGTAAAAGAGCTGGCATAGTTTATCTGGTTACACAATACCGTAGAAAAAAGTTGGAAAAGTTGAAGTTATTTCAAAATTTTCGAAATTTTTCTAAGTGTTTGGTAGTTTCGAATCTAGGACAGACTCGAAGTGGTAAGACTTCGAATCTGTCAGTAGATTCGACTAGGGACTTAGACTCGAAGGTTGGTAGTATAAATAGGTCAACAGTGAAGTCATTTATTTCTTACTGTTCTCGATTCTACTTCCTCGAATCTATTCAGGCGATCTCGAATCTATTTCTCGAATCTACCGTATTTCACATAAACGACATTTCATCGAGTCTAAAGCTATTGTGTTCGATTCTACACTCATATCTAGGTATAATCAACCGGATTGTACAAGATTTTGGTAGTTTTATACACAATTTTGGGCTTAAACATCACATTTTGAAGTTTTATGGGTCAAAATTGGGTTTTTGCTAAATAACTAAGTTTGGACCCATAAAAGATCAAATTAAAGACATAAATCAATGATTAGAACCTAGTTGAACTAATGTATGTGATTTACCAAGTTCAAAATGGTTAAAATCTTGGGTTTTTGTTGAAAATTCATAAGTCGGGGCTTCGAGTCTGTTCATGGACTTTCGAATCTGTTCATAGGTTTCTCGAATCTATCATTAGATTCGAGATGACAATGATATTCGAATCTGTCCATTAGACTCGAATAGGGACTCTTCGAATCTGTCCATTACAGTCGAATATGGACTCTTCGAATCTGTTACCTTCGAATCTGTACTTTATTTAATTTCTTTAAGTTAAATTTTATTAAACTTGTGGAAATTTCATTGTGTTAGATTTTGTATTTAATAAAGTACAAAATAAAACAAATTTGAATTTAAACAAGTTTATTGATTTTTAATGAGTCTAACAGTTTTATTTATTGTGCAGATATGGCAGTTCGTGCTTTTGTCCCTAAGCACAATATGGTGCTTCATCCGGATCATGACCTCCCTGAGGCGCAGGGATACAGGCAGATGCTTGAATTTCTTGTGGAATCTAGGATAGGATTTGCTCTATCCCATAATGTTCAGCTCATATTACCGTATATTCGTCAATTCTATGACCATCTGCAGGTAGACTGCTCGGTCACACCGACAGTATTACGCACTCGAATTGCGGGACAGCCGTTAGTTTTCTCGGCAGATATGTTACGACAAGTGCTGCAGTTGGGCACACAAGAAGAAGAAGCTGGTCCGATAGAGTTTCCTCTAAGTATAAGGCAAGCGGCCTTCCAGAGAATGGGATACAGTCTTGATGTGACCAAGGTGTCATACATGAAAAGTGGTTTAATTGGGCAATGGAGGTTTTTAGCCCATGTTTTTATGGTTTGCTTTGCTCCGAAGAAAGCTGGATTCGATTATATAGTTGCGAAAATTCAATCTGGGATAGTCGCTATGGTTTACAATCGACCATATAGCTTTTCGGAGATGTTCTTCTCTGAGTTTGTGCACCAAATAACCGCTCCTGAAAATCAGCAGTTTCTGCTATATCCGAGATTTATAATGATGTTGATCAGGCACTTCTTGCCAAATTTGCCGCCATCAAATGACGTTCAGAACGTAGCTATTATGGATAAAAGGATATTCGCTGATTGTTCCTCCCATCGAGGAAGATTGGCTATTCCGGTCGAGCGACCGTTGTTTGGAGCTGTTTTAGACAGGAACTTTGTGGCACCAGATAATGCCAACTGGGCAGGTGAAGTAGAAGTTCAGCCTCGACACCAACAACAACAACCGCAACAACAACAGCAACGTCCACAACCGCGAGCACAGCCTCAAAGGCGAAGACAAAGAGCGTCTGCGAGTCAAACACAGGCATCAAGGCCTTCTACACGTCAGCAACCGGAGGTACAAGAAGCAGGGCCTTCAAATGTCCCAAGCGAAGCTGATCAGTTGTGCCAAACTCTAAATGAAATTTGGGAGGCAGGTCCTCATGCTAATGAAGATATAGCTGCAGCATTGGTGGGAGAATTACTTGAGCCTCCAGAGGGAGAAGAAGATGTGCTGAGGGATGTTGAGGATTATGAGCCAGAGCAGGCTGATAACGTTTTGTCATCTTCAGCAACTGAGTCAGAAGAGATAGAGGAGATAGAAGTTGAAGCTCCAGAGTCAATGTCTGCCGTTCCTGAAGTTCAAATTGGAACTTATGGTTCGCGACTGATTATTAATGAAGGTGGTTCTAGGAGGCGATTGGACAGGGAATTGGAGGAGTCTGATTTCGAAGAAGACGAAGTTTCTCAACTTGTGACGAGGCAACGGGCCAAACGTCACAGGTTCATGCAAGGATCCTCTTCAGTCTCCGCAGAACAACCAGAAACTTCTCAACCTCAAAACCCTCAACCTCAAGAACAAGAACCTCAAACCACCATTCCACCACCACCACCTCGCGATGAACCATATATTCCATCGCCAATACTTCCAACTCCGTTACAATCAATTCCATCAACCTCATCCTCATACGCTGACAATCAAAGATTTTTGCGCTTAAAAGATAGAGTTGACTTCCAGGAAATCCAAATCTTTGGGCTAACAACAGTAATCGGTGAGCTTCAGAAGCATAACGCAGATATCGATAAGGAGAATGCCGATTTAAAGAAGATTGTGGAAAAGGTCCAGGAAGAAAACACAGAGTTAAAAACATTTGTTTGTGATCAGTCAGCCGAGATAAGGTCGATGCGCTCCCTAATTGAGCAGTTAATGAAAAATTTACAGGCTCAGGGGGAGACATCGTGCCGTGATCAGGAAGAAGTACAGAGGCCGAGAGGAGATGATGTTGAAGACAACCAAGGCAATGATCCCAGCCCTAAAAGACAGAATGAGCCAGTAGATTTTTCTGCTGCTCAGACTGCTCAATCTGAGGGGGAGCCTACTCCAGGGGGAGAAGTAGGAGGAGCAGGAGGAGAAGCAGGTTCTTCAAAGACTTTAGATAGCGACATGATCGATGCGCTGAAAGATATTGAAGAAGAGCTCATGGAATTTGATTTTGAAGATGATATTGAAGAATTAGAAGAAGGTGAGTTCATTCCAGATGACGTCGCTGACTGGAAATCGGATGATGAAGTGCTAGATGATGAAGACGATCACGTTAATGAAGTAATAATCAATTCACAACCAGTCACTGAACTGTATGAGAGCCAAAATCATAATGTGATTGATATTGATTACATCAAGGTAGCCTCAGTTGAAGATAAAGAATTTGAAGAGGCTGAGAAAGAGCCATCTAGAGCTGATTTGATAAATCTTTGGTTCAAGAAGGAAGAAAAGAAAGATCAGCTGAAGATGAAGAAGAAGATGAGAAATCCAAGTGCTGGAAATTTTGCTGGAGGGATTATTAGCTGGTTCTTTGACAGAGAACTGCAGCTGTTTATTTTGAAAAGAAGAGATGGCCTTCAATACTTGAGGTGGACATTGAAAGCGTTTAATTCATTGCCCAAGATTGAAGTTAAAGAGTTAGCCTGGAAGGAGCTGATCAATATTGGAGATGATCCCTACGCGAACGTAATTGAAAGAATTATAAGGAAAGAAGGGCGATCAGGGAAATTTGAGCGACTCAAGCCAAGGACCGGAAAGAGGGTCGAGGATGGGTCGAGAATAGATCCTCATACAGGTAGGCCATGGGCCAGGATGGAATACAAACCTGTGAGGTGTCTAAAGAAAGTCCCAATGAAGCCAATGCCACAGAACGTTTTGAGCAACATGAAGTGGTGGTACCTAGAGATTGACACTGCTGAAGCTATCATGGAAGATCAAGACGAGCAGGTAATTTTGAAGGTATATGATCCATTGCACTTGATAAACCTATCAAAGGACGACCTGAAGAAGCTTCATGATCAGCCTATCTTCTTTACTGAACCATGGAGATCTGAAGCCAGGAAGTTCCAAAAGGTAGTCAAAGTTTGTATAGATGCTGGATTATATGCGGGTAGTAATATATATAGCTCTAGTACTTAAATTTGATGTAATGTAAATAATTAGAAGCTATCGTCAAGGGGGAGTCTGTTGGTACACCCTGTGTGACGATAGCAGTCTAATCGATCTGCATTATGGTTTAGGTAATATTCTGAGTATTAACCAAGTATTTTGATATATATGTTTAATATGTGTTTGTCTGTTATTGATTGTGTGTTTGAACTTGATGTAACATATTACAAGAAGTTCAAACATAAAGGTCAAAGATTAACTCAAGCATAAGTTAAAACATAAGTTTCAAACACTTAGTTATATATGTCAAAGGCTAGATTCGAATTGCATAAAAGGATACATTCGAATCTGTGATAGATTCGAATGAGTCCTTAGATTCGAATAGGCTAGATTCGAATCTGTCAGATGGACAGATTCGAATGGGCCTTAGGCCAGATTCGAGGTTGGCCCACAACAGACTCGAATCAGGGTCTATAATTAGGGATAGACTCGAATGATTAGAGGACTTTTTGCAGAATTCGTGAGGAATTAAGCAAGAGGCGATCTCGAGTTTATCAGCTTGGTGAGTCCCGTTTCGGAGAGAATCAGTTCGTAGGATCGTTAGTCAGTCGTTCGTTCAGCCTCTGATAGTCTCCGTGTTTCGTAGTTGAGAGTTGTCTGTCTAACCGTTAACGAGGATTCCGCACTCGTTCACGGATCCGCGTCTAGATAGATCTAGTATAGGTAGACCTTACAAGTACCACTATCATTTGATGATCTTGAGGCTTGTCTGCAACTTATGATTTTGACGGATCCTCAGCTGAAACCTTTTGTAGCAGTATTGGAACATTACCAGTCCCTTATTGCTACACAGGGGGCACAAATTACAGCACTACAATAGACAATAGCAGCTCAACATCAGAGAATCAATTATTTTCATCAAGGGTTCACCCTATGTGGGAATAAGATCATTCAACTTGAGAAGATGATTCGAACCCATATGGCAAAGGTTGTAGGTCCTTCTGGCCAAACAAATGCATCTAAAAAGGGGGAGAATCAAGAGATCCCTATTTCAGTCCAAACAGCTTCAACTCCAGCTCCAACAGTCCGTCCCAACAGCTACTCAAGCTGTTCGCCTAGAAACTCAAGCTGCTCTAATCAGAACAACTGGAGTTGTTATCAGAGAAGGAATTTAGGCTCCTGTCAGGACAGTCCAATCCATAGCATCTGCTTCCAGAGATAAGGGCAAGGGCATACTAATTGAATCTCCAAAGATTAAATTCTCCTCTAAAGAAGCCCAGGTTGCTCATGATGCTGAATTTGCAAGAAAGTTAGCAGAGGAACAGGATGATCTTCTAGACTAGCAAACCCATGCTCCAATGAAAGATGATGAAAGCTTAGGTGGTTACCTAAGAGGGTTTTGGTCAAGCAGAATCAGAAGAAAAGGAAAATGCCAACAGGGCATTCAAAGGCAGAACACAAAAAGTTTTTGATCAACTTCTCTGCATCAGTTGGAATTTCAAGAATAATGGCTCAGTCAGGGCCAATAGAAAAGTTGCAGGACATACATGACAAAGAAATGGAAAACAGAAAGCAGCCAAAGTCTCCCAACAAGTCCAAAGCCAACAAGAACCAGTTCATGCTGGTGTCAGTAATCCTCCTCCAATTCAAACTGTTGGTCCCGGAAGGTTACCCAAGTATATAGCCTTAAGGTGTAGAGGGGGGGTGAATACAACTATTTAAAAAACTACACACAATTTTCTTAATGTTTGTATGTATTATCAACAAATGTTAATTACAAACGAGCTTGAATGCGGAAATGTTCAAGCTGAGATGACAGATACAACAGTATCTTTAACTAGCGTAAGACTGACTTAAACTAGTTACAATGAATACACTCACTAAGAATCACTCACTGTGTTTACAAGACTCTGAGGAACAGCTTGAATAAGAACAGCTTAGACACTGAGTACTGTTTTATTCAAGCAGACTTGCATACATGAAAGACTAACTTTAAATGCACGTTCACTCTTGGTTTCAGCACTTAGCTTTTTGGCTTATTCTTTCAATCCTTGGAAGTTTCTTTTTATACTCACTCAGAGGATCTAAGTGAAGCTTCTTCATTGGACGGAATGAAAAAGGTAAATTCTTGTTGAAAAGACAACATAACCTTTTCTGCACATTCTGAAAAGCAGACTTGTCTTCATGTGGGCAGAACTTTTGTCTTTTCACTTTGTCTACTTTTGCATTGCCTTTAACCAAATAAGGAATGTCAACTTTGTGTTTTTCTTCCTTTGTAAAGGCCTATTTTGATATAAGAAAAAGGTCTGTCACCCTTTTTCAAATATCCTTTTGTCTTCATGTAACAGAACAGCTTGGGCAGGCTGAGCAGTTCTGATTTCCACTTTGTCTTCGACTTTGTAAACTGATCTTGTAGTCAAAAACATTTCATGAGGACTTGGAAACATATTCCATAAAGTGTTTAGCCTGTTCACAAAGAACAGATTCTGTTCACAAAGAACAGAACACTTGTAAACTGCCCAAGCTGCTCACCAGTGTAGAGTAGCGTAGACAGTTTATGTCCACCTTGTTCAGCAGACTGAACAGCTTGGGCAAAACTGCCTTTGTTGCAACACATGCAACACATAGAACAGCTTCAGACTGATATTGTATATCATTTTCAGGTTTCAATAAGGCATATAACAGGCTTTAAAGTCAACCTTCAAAAGCATCAACAGGTTTGATTAATAATCTCCCCCTCAGATGCAGAACAGGTTTGACTGAGGCCTTTTTGTGCCTAACAATCTCCTCCTATTTTCAATAACCAGTCTAAGCTGGCCTTATCAAAAATCAATATATATTTTTACAGTACATTTGTTGAGATAAAATTACAACATCAACATAAAGTAAAAGATCAGTTTATATATACACTGATTTTTGATTACATAGAACAACACATGTTCTTACAAAAGTACAACTGATCTACAAATGTATATTACAACTAATGCAAAATAGAAATTACAACTTATGTAAATAAAGTACAACTAATGTACATCAGATTTTGGACTGTTTCTGTTAGGAGCAAATAATGGTAAGCGTGTCCAACTGATGGACAGCTTCCATTCTTCACCTACCCTGATTGGTAGATGGACATCACCGTATGTACTGAAGGTGGCAGTCCTTCTTCAAACATTCTTTCAAGTTCCTCCCTTGTTTCTTCAAGATCATGAATTTCAACTCTGAGAAACATGAAGTTTGGTTCTTAAAGCTCACCTCTGTCATAAAAACCTCTCAGCTCGTCCCAGATGGCTGCTCTCCATTTGCTGGACTGTCTGAAGGAGTTGGCAATTCTGAAGGCTGCAAGCTGCTTAAGACCAACTTTGTGTAGGTCTGAAGCTCTCTGAAATCACTTTTCTGGGTTAAGGAATCTACAAAAAATGCCCCTAACTAAGGCTCTTCAATTACCTTGCCTTCTTCAAACTCCACTCCTTTGGGCAGGCTGTGATTAACTCCTTTGATTTCCACAGCATAATCACCTTGTTCAATCATCATAAGGAGTTCTTCCAGCTCTGAGTCTTTCCTTGTCCTCTTGGCCTTTATCTTGGGATATGTCATAGAGACACCCTCACTTATATCAGTTGAGATCAGGCCAAGGTCTTTCACTCTCTCCATTAACTTCTTCACATATGCCCTGATAGTCTTAGCCGTTTCTGACTTTGACTGGCTCAGGGCAACTGCTAGTTCCACCCATTCCCTGTACCCCATTTGGGCAACATCAGTGTGATCATAAGATTCCAGCTCAGGGCCTGTTGAACCCATCCTGGTAATTTGCAGTTTCCACTGTTTGCCTTTTCTTGAAATAGGAACAACTTTGACAATTGGTTCCTTAGCAAGTCTTCGGTCAGCAACATCATGAAACTTCTTTCTTGCTAGGTTGTCAAAATGGAATTTGGTTCTAGCAGAGGGCACTTGAGTTTTGGTCAATGAGACCAGAGCACCCTTTTCTTTTTTTGCTTCCTTCTCTTCTACTGATCCCTTAGCAACTTCCATTAATTTCTTTCGCACATTCAAAGTAGACATTTTGACTTTCCTTGCCTCTTGAATTGCAAAAGATTTAGCAGCTTTGGCAGATTCTTCTTCTTTTTTAGAGCTTCCAGGGCTTGAAGCTATTCTTCTCTAAACTCAAAGTATTTTTGCATAGGAAGACCCATTTCTTTGGCCCTGGCTTTGTGAAATTAAATCTCTGCTGCTTTCGGTTGTTGGGGATCAGTTGCTGCTTTTTCTTTTCCTTTAGCTGCTATAGTGACAGCAACTTCATGACTTTCCTCCTCCTCTTCTTCTTCTTCTTGTAAGATCAGATGCCTCCTTCTGCTGCTTGGCCTGTCCTCAGACATAAGTTCCGCCCCCTTAGACTGAGCAGGGTTTGGAGTTTCAGCCTGAGTGGTCTGAGCAGATTGGGAAGCACCCTCCATTGTACCTGTTGCAAATGGTCCTGCTGGTTGACCAGTAAGTATTGCAGGTACTGATTTCTCCTTAGGAGAAGAAGTTTTCTCCCCCTTAGACTTAGTCTTCGAGGCAGATGACTTCTCCCCCTTTGAAAGAGATGGACCAGCACCTTCAACACCTGGTCCGCCTGAAGACACAAAGTCAGCAGGCTTGCTAGCAGTTTTGGCAGCAGGCTTGGGGCCAACGAGGCTATTCACTAAGAAAGCCAGGTTGTCCTTCACCTCTGCAAGCTGTGAAAGACAGGTTTGAAGAGAAGAGGATTGGGTAAGGGAGGTCAGCTTAACAATGTTTTCCCTATCAGAAGCTGTGAACAGCAAACTTTGAAGCTGTGCAAGATGAAGTTCAAGAGAATCTTGCACATCAGCAAGGTTTGATGACACAGAATTAGATAGGGAGCCAATAAGTGTGTTCAAGCTGGCCAGAGTGGCAGGCAGCGTAGAATTGCAAGAAGTGACGAGAGATGACAGCTGTTGAGAAATAACTGTCATTGAGGACATAGAGTCCTGTTGTAGTAAAAAAATGGAGGAGAGGGAGGTAGACACAGTTTGCAGCTGTGCAGTGAGTACAAGCAGCTGTGGAGAATTATCAGTTTGTGGAGTGGTAGGGAAGGAATCCTTGAACAAACCAAAGAACCCCTTAAGTTGTTCAGACACAGAGTCTAAGGTAACAGTGGGTAGAGAAGACATAGAGGTTTCTAAAGAACTAACTTTGTTGGTCAACAGAGAAAGCTGATCCTTCAAAGGCAAGTCTTTAGGATATGGAGGTGTATGGGTAGACTGTTTTGATTGGGTTGATGGAGAAGAAGATGATGAGGCTGGTGTATAAGGATGTGATGGAGAGGGAAGAGGAACATTAGAGAGAAGCTCCATAGCCTGGGCAAAAGTAATGTGGCCCAGCTTGGACGGGTCAAAGGATCCCTCAGCAGCGGCTGTAGCTGCATCATCAGGAGAAGGGGTTGATGGTGGGGGCCTTTCAGATGCTGCTTTTGTTGCAACACCTTCATCAAGGCCAGTGGGTGTTCCCTATGCAGTGCCTTGGTGTAAAAGCACTTCATCATGGGGAAATGGGATATGCATTTCAACATCAGCAGTGGTGAAACCTGCTGATGGAGTTTGCACAGGAACAGCCTCACCAAAGGGATGGTATGATCCCTGAGGTTCATCAGCTTGGGTTGATGGTCCTTCAGCAGCCGCTTGGTGTAGAGCAGTTGTATCATGGGGAGCAGAAGTTTGAGGCTGAGCTGCTGATTGGTCTATATCAGCAGTGTAGGCACCTCGTGCAGACTCAGGGTGTAAAGAAGTTTGGAGTGGGGACAGTGTGGACACAGTGTGGAGTGGAAAGGACTCCTGTCTTTCAATATCCTCAGCCTGTTGGGAGGCTGGAATAGTTGAGGTGGTTATCTCCATTTGTAAAACTGGTTCCTGTTGGGAGGAACCAGAGGGTTTAGGCTGACTCTAGGTGGACTCAGGTTGGAGTGAAGCAGACTCCAATTGTGCTGAACCTTCTCCCAAAATTAGAGAGGCAGCAGGGGTGGCTTCTCTTACAACTGAACCCTGTGGAGAGGGAACAGAGGAGCTTGTTCTTTGGGCTGATTTTCTTTTGCGGTGGTATAGGATAGATGAAGTGGGTGATTGTGGACAGGAGAGAGGATCTGTTTGGACAGGGTGTGAGACTGGGTAAGGAACAGGTGGGTTGGCCTGTTCCATGGTCTTAGGTGCCACAGAGGCACCAGCCACAAAGGCTTCAGGGTCAACTGATGACCCAGGGTGAGGAGTCTGCTCCCCCTCAGCCACAGAGGCTAAGGAGGCAGACTCAGACTGAGCTGTTTTGGCCTTCTTTTGCACAGGCCCAGCTTCAGTGATGTCCAAGGACCTTTTAGCAAGCTTGGCCCTTGATTAGGATTTTCTCTTGGGAGCAGCTTCTGGATTTACCCTCACAGCAGAGGGTCCTTCCACCAATCCTAACTACCTCCTCATTGGTGTTGATAGAGGGAGTTCATTTGGAAGAACAGCAGTATAGAAAACTCTATTCCCTATTACAGGGAAGGCAGCAGTATGAAGTAGGGGCTGAGAGTTATACAGATGCTCACCACAAATGGGTCTGAATATGAGGCTCAGAAACCTTGGGTATCGAACAGCAGCTGGTCTGGTCTCCTGCTGCACCAAGTTCCTCAAATTCAGAAAGATCCACTTTTCCATGTCCATTGTAGTCCCATCCACCAGCTGTAGGACTATTGGGATTTCATCACGACTCAGTTGGTCAAATGAACCAACTTTGCTGCTGAAGCTCATCATGACTGAGGCAAACATGAAGCTGTAGGAAGGAGACAAATCCTTCCTAAACAGCGTAGCACCAACCTTGGGTTCTGCTACACCACAAAAGCGTAGCAGATTGCCCATTTCTTCATTCTCAGGCTGTGGTTGATCATATTTTTCAACCACAGGGAGTCGAAGAACTTCCCTGAGCAGACGAGTAGTGATCTCAATGGTCTGAGTCCCATTGAGTATGGTGCCTTTGATGACTTTGGTGTCTGGGTCGTAGGCACAGGTGTACCAAAACTCGTATACCATCTCTTGGTACAGGACACCCGGAGAAGCAGTCATGGCATAGTTCAATGGATGAACTGTCAAAAACTCCACCATTTGGTCATATCCTTTCCCCACATAATTTTTGGGGATTGTGAGGTTGGCAATGTAGTTGGTGGGTTTAATGGTCAGCATTGTGGTTAGTGATGAGTGTTTAACTACATCATCACCGACATACACTGGAAGAAAGGGGTTGTTTCTTTGAGCCATTTTGGGAAGTAGTGAGAGTGACAGAAGCACAAGACACTTAGTCGATTTTTAGGGTTCTTAGGAGAATTTCTAGAAATAGTGAGGAAGACGAAGATGAAACAGTATGAGGTATTTATAGTATTTGAATCTGAAAGGGTATGAGAGAGAAACATTTGGGCGGTTTGATTTGAAAAAGTCGTTAACGGAAAATGGAACGGTTGTCCATGTCAGACCGTTTGTCAGACCACTTGAGCCCCTTTTAATCACTAACACACGTAACCCACATTATCCGCAGTAAATAAGTTAAATAAAAACAGAAATTAAGTAACTTAATTTTGAAGAAAGGTAATTGAAAATTATTGGTCTAAGTTGTTGGTCAAACCTGTGATGAGCAGGGTCATCACAAGGTGTTCATTCTTCAAGTTGTTCCCTCAACCTGTTCAGCCATGTAGGAACAGGTTGTGTCCAATAGCTGAATAGGTTACAAGACAATGTCTTGTAAATCAGTGTGAGGGAATGAGCAGAGTGAAGAATGGACCATCAGAACAGGCTGGACGAGTTAACTGTTTTTGTTCAGCCTGGTGTATGTTCAAGCTGTTCAAGGATTTCAGAAAAATGGCTAAGTACAAAACATGCATAGCCTGTTCTGTCTAAGATGTTCTGAGAAACTTGAGTAGTGTGAGACATACAAAGTCTTAGACCTTTGAGGACACTTAGTCACATTTGTTTAACATGCCCAGCTTGCTGACAAGGTAATTAAACCTGGTTTCATCAAGAGGTTTGGTGAAAATGTCTGCAAGCTGTTCATTTGTGGAAACAAAACTTACCTCCACATTACCTTTCTGAATGTGATCCCTGATGAAGTGATGTCTGACTTCAATATGCTTTGTTCTTGAATGAAATACTGGATTGTTGGAAATGGCTATGGCACTTGTGTTATCACACAGAATAGGAATTTTCATATACACAAGCCCATAATCTTCAAGCTGATGCTGCATCCACAGAATCTGCCCACAGCAGCAATGTACTCAGCTTCAGCAGTAGAAGTAGACACTGAGTTCTGCTTCTTGCTACACCAATTTATCAACTTACCACCAAGGAGTTGACACCCACCTGTTGTGCTTTTCCTATATAGCCTGCAGCCTGCAAAATCAGAATCTGAATAACCTGTTAGTTCAAGGCTTGAGTCTTTGGGATACCAAAGACCCAAACCTGGTGTACCCTTCAGGTACCTGAAGGTTCTTTTAACAGCAGCTAGATGAGATTCCTTTGGATCAGCTTGGAACCTAGCACACAAACATGTGGCAAACATAATATCAGGTCTACTAGCAGTTAAGTATAGCAAGCTCCCAATCATACCTCTGTAAGCTGTTACTGAAACAGCTTTGCCACTGGCATCAGCATCCAATTTTACATTAGTTGCCATTGGGGTTTTAATAGGAGAACTTTGATCAAATTTAAAATTTTTCAATAGATCCAAAGTATACTTTCTTTGATTTATAAAAATTCCAGTTGAGGTTTGTTTAACCTGTACTCCTAAAAAGAAAGTAAGTTCTCCCATCATACTCATTTCATATTTTGATTTCATGAGTAATGAAAAATTCTTGCATAACTGCTCATTAGTAGAACCAAATATTATATCATCCACATAAATTTGAACAAGCATGATATCAGATTTCACCTTCTTTATGAACAGTGTGGTATCCACTTTACCTCTGGAATACCCATTGCTCATAAGGAATTCAGTAAGGGTGTCATACCAAGCTCTAGTGGCTTGTTTGAGACCATAGAGTGCTTTGTCCAACTTATAGACAAAACCTGGATGTTGTTCATTTTCAAAACCTAAAGGCTGCTTGACATAAACTTCTTCTTGCAGCTTCCCATTCAAAAATGCACTCTTCACATCCATTTGAAATACCTTAATGCTCTTATGGGCAGCGTAGGCTAGATACAAACGAATTGCTTCTAGCCTGGCCACGGGAGCAAATGTTTCATCATAGTCAATTCCTTCTTCCTGTCTATAACCCTGAGCAACCAGTCTTGCCTTATTTCTAATGACATGACCTTGCTCATCCATATTATTCCTGAAAACTCATTTAGTGCCAATTATAGTTTTACCTTTAGGAGCAGGGACCAGCTTCCATACCTTGTTTCTCTCAAACTGATTAAGTTCCTCTTGCATGGCAGTGATCCAATTGGCATCTTTTAGTGCTTCATCCACTTTCTTTGGCTCTATTAGTGAAACAAAACTAGAGAACATATAGAAGTTCCCTAAGCTGTCTCACCTTGTTTGTACCCCTTTGTTGATGTCACCAATTATTTGTTCATTGGGGTGACATCTGATCCACTTAGGATCAATCTTCAATGAGGATTCTCCTGAGTTATCAGCAGCTTCAGCAGGTTCTGTTTAACAGCTCTCAAGATTTTCAGACACACTGTTGTCTTGAGCCTGTTCACTTGTTGAACATGACTGACCACTGTTAAACATATCAGCAGAGGAACCAGGAAAATCAACATTGATAGGTTCAGGACATGCAGTTGTGATTAAGTCAGTACACTTATTTACATAGGGTGTATTGACATAATCATCATGCCCATCATGATTAACAGGTTCCACACTGGGTGTAGTGGAAGCTTTTGAGTCCTCTTCATTGTTTGAATGCATCAGATCATCAAAGTTTAATTCTCCTGAAACTGATTCAGGAACAACTTTGGTGGAAGCATTCTTTGGCTCTTCAAAGGTGACATTGATAGATTCATCTATCACCTTTCTTTTGTTGTTGTACACTCTGTAGGCCTTGGAGATAGCAGAGTAACCAACAAACACACCTTCATCAGCTTTTGGTTCAAACTTTGCCAGTTGGTCCCTTTGGTTCAGAATGAAGCAGGGACAACCAAACACATGGAAGTAACTAACATTTGGCTTCCTCCCTTTGAGCAGCTCAATAGGGGGTCTTGTTGAACCTTTTTACCACTAAGGATCTGTTTTGGGTGAAGCAGGCAGTGTTAACAGCTTCAGCCCAAAATGTTGAAGGTAAACCAAATGCAAACAGCATGGTTCTAGCAGCTTCAATGAGAGTTCTGTGTCTCCTTTCAGCAAATCCATTTTGTTGTGGAGTTCTTACAGCTGAAAAGTTTTGAGTGATTCCTTTCTCTACACAGAAGTCCTCAAGAGTACTGTTTCTGAATTCAGTACCATGATCACTTCTAAGCTGCTTTACTTGGGCAGAGTTCAGCATTTCCATCTTTTTCACAAATCCAATAATTTCTCTAGCAGCCTCTCCTTTGCTCTTCAAGAAGATAACCCATGTGTACCTGGAGAACTCATCAACCATTACTAGAGTATATCTTCTTCCTCCTAGACTTGGGACATTAACAGGTCCAAACAAGTCAATGTCGATTAAGAAGAGAGGAGTATCAATAGAAAAATTATGTTTGGATTTAAATGATGATTTCCTCTGCTTGCCTTTCTCACAAGTTGTGCATAGTTTATCCTTAACAAAGGTCATAGAAGGCAAACCTGTCACTAACTCTTTCTTACGGAGTTTGTTGTTGTTCTTGAAGTTCAGGTGTGACAGCCTTTTTGTGCCATAAGGAGTTTAAGTCTGCATTGGTTCTTGTGAGAAAACAGGTTTTAGTTGTGGGATCAGCAGATTGCATGTCCACAACATAAACACATTTCTTTCGTTGAGCACACAGCACAACTTTGCCTTGGGGATCCAATATGTAACCAAGGTGCTCATCAAAGTTAACCTTATAGCCAGCATCACACAGTTGACTTATGCTAACAAGGTTATGTTTTAGTCCAACCACATAGGCTACTCTTTTGAACACTGCAGCATCAGCTTTAAGAGTTCCATATCCCTCAGTGGATCCCTGTACATTGTCACCAAATGTGACTTTTGGCCCTTTTTCAGGCCTGAGATCACTCAGCAGGTTCTTACAACCTGTCATGTGCCCTGAGCAGCCATTGTCCAAGTACCAAACCAGGAATGGTTGTTTTTCCTGCAGAGTGACAAGAAGAATATTAGTCATTTTTAGGGGAACTCATCACTGAGATGAGTTCGCCTACTTCATCAACATTTGTTGATGGACTTGTGATATCAACACTATTTCCTATTTGAATGGTATCAGTTTAGATACCACTTTCATTGACTGAGATGTTTCCAACACTATTTGTGTTTGCAGTGAGGGAACCATCAGAGTCAGCAGGCCTCATGTCCTCAGTTTCAGGACAGTCTTTGGCCAGATGTGTCTTCATTCCACATTTATAACATTTTCTTCTATTAGTATTTTTGGAAGAAGACCTTTCAGAAACACATTCTGAGTTACTTTTGTTAATTTCATCAGCAGGTTTAGCAAACTTATTACTTTTTGATGAATCAACAACTTGAGTGGAAAGTTCAATAGTCACAACTTTGCTTGTTTCTTCTTTCCTCTTTTTAGGAGGACAAATGTCAAAGATAGGAAGCGTAATTTGCTTTTGAACTTCCACAGGTTTAGGAAACCTATTCCCATCTCTCTGAGGCTGAGCAATGGATTTGCCTTTGCTCTTCCTGAGATGTGATTGATGTTGCCTATCAACATAATCATTATTTCTGGTTTTGAAAGACTTACTCTTATTTAGAACCAGTTTACCACTATGATTAGAAAACTTATTTGAAATCACAGCATGTTTGCCTTCAGCCTGAGACTTACTCTTGTTAAAGGCAGACTGCTTACTTTTTGAAAACTTATTTTCAAAATGTTCAGCATTAAAAGGATTAGTATATCTTTTTACATCAGCTTTAGACCCAAAGCCTGTTTTGTCAACAGGTTTGGGGTCCACACCTGCAGTTTGGATATGCTTTCCTTTCTTTTTCTTGTGTGAATCAGCAGAGCACTTAGCAAGCTTATTTGATGGAAAACTTATTTCATCAGCAGCTTTTGAGCTAGGTTCACACGAGCTGTCAGTGTTTTGAGGCCTGACAAACATGTTTGTTGAGATTAATTTACCATTCACTTTTTGAATAAAAGTGTTTGGAAGCTCACCAAGAGTAGACAAGTCTTCTTTTAAATTATTAACCTCAACAATGGAAGCTGCTGTGTCAAGATCCCCTCCAAGATAGGCTTGGATTTGTGCAGGGATCTGCTGACTTATACAGTGGCTGACTTTTTGTGCAGATTGGCACCAAGAGTCAACTATCTTTTGAAGCTTAGCATGTTTTATATATGTTTCTCTCTTTTCTTCCAGTAAGATGGAATTGATGTGTTTTAATTCATCAAGCTCAGCTTCCAACTTATGGAAGCTGTCCAGTTTACTAGATTTTGTTTCAATATCAGTTTTAAGTTTAGAGATTTTAGATAATAAAACATCATGCTTCTCAACCGCAGCTTTCAGATCAACAAGCATATATTCAAAAATTTTAACTTTTTCTTCAGAACTGTAATCCATAATATTTTATACCTTATACATCATATTAGGGTTCCAGTTCTCCAAGCTGCTAAAAGCTTCAGCTTCAGCCAGATCCTGTTTGAAGTTGCTTGTTGATGGGACATCAGTGTTGGCCATCAGACAGTTATTGTGTTCTTCATCAGATGATGAATCAGACTCCTCCCAGTCACAAGTCTCTTCCATAAGTCCCTTTTGTCGGTTGGAAACCACTGAGTTTTCCAACTTTTTCAGCTTAGCCATAGCCATAAGGTACTTAGCCCTATAGCCATCATCCCTGTTTGTCTTGTGTGGTTTGGATGACTGACCAACAGCTTTTGACACACAGTCAGCTGCTATATGGCCAGTTTTGCCACATTTGAAGCACTCAGCTTTGGTCTTGTCAAATGCTTTCTTTTTGACAGCATTTGAACTTCCTTGCAGCATATTTCTTCCAAACCTTTTCTTGTTGAACCTTTTGACAAGCATGGCTATCATTTGCTCATCATCCAGTTCAGCAATATCTGCATTGTCTTGCTCATCAGATATTTCCTCGTTATCATCAGCCTGTTGATCCGGTTGAGTGAACACATCACTCACTTGATTTACAGGTTATCTCACACTGGCCACAAAGGCAGCACCTTTCTTTGATATTTCCAAGGCATTTCTTTTCTGTTTCCTTGACTGCTCATCATTCAGTAAGGATCCATATAAGTTAACAAGATCCATACTCCTAATGGTTCCCGAATTCCTTAAAATTGTAGAAAAATAATTCCATTCTTCAGGCAGAACATCTAAGAACTTATTTACCAGAGTCAAGCTGTCCTTGGTGATCCCAACAGCTTTGAGATCATTAACAAGAGCAGTAAACCTGGTGTAGGTTTCAGTGAGAGTCTCCTTTGGTTTTGCAAAGAAGAGTTCATACTGTCTAACAAGATTATTATTCCTGTTGTCAAGTGTGATTGTGGGTCCATCATAGACAGTACACAAAGTATCCCACATCTCTTTTGCAGTCTTCATCTTCTCAACCTGTTTGAACACATAATCAGGTAGAGAGATGACCAGATTTTTTCTGGCTTTTGCATCAAAAGCCACCAGTCTTTTGTCTTCATCAGACCATTGAGCTTTTGCTTTCTCAAATGTTCCGATTTCAGGAGCAGCTCCTTCAACAGCAGGAGTTATAGTTGTAACAGAGGTTGGTACATAGGGACCCTCCACTACAATCTCTAGTAGTTGCACATCCAGATTCTCTAAGTAGAGCATCATTCTGCACTTCCAACCAGAAAAGTTCTGATGATTGAACTTTGGAGGTTATTGAGCCATTGTCATAGTATGAGGAACTTGCAGCACTGTTGACCATGGAAACTTTGGGAGAATGAGAGATCTAGAATGACACACACTCTAGCCTGCTCTGATACCAGTTGTTGGTCCCGGAAGGTTACCCAAGTATATAGCCTTAAGCTGTAGAGGGGGGGGGGGGTGAATACCGCTATTTAAAAACTACACACAATTTTCTCAATGTTTGTATGTATTATCAACAAATGTTAATTACAAACTAGCTTGAATGCGGAAATGTTCAAGCTGAGATGACAGATACAACAGTATATTTAACTAGCCTAAGACAGACTTAAAATGGTTACAATGAATACACTCACTAAGAATCACTCACTGTGTTTACAAGACTCTGAGGTACAGCTTGAATAAGAACTGCTTAGACACTGAAACTGTTTTATTCAAGCAGACATGCGTACATGAAAGACTAACTTTGAATGCACGTTCACTCTTGGTTTCAGCACTTAGCTTTTTGGGTTATACTTTCAATCCTTGGAAGTTTCTTTTTATACTCACTCAGAGGATCTAAGTGAAGCTTCTTCATTGGACGGAATGAAAAAGGTAAAGTATTGTTGAAAAGACAACATAACCTTTTCTGCACATTCTGAAAAGCAGACTTGTCTTCATGTGGGCAGAACTTTTGTCTTTTCAATTTGTCTACTGTTGCATTGCCTTTAACCAAATAAGGAATGTCAACTTTGTGTTTTTCTTACTTTGTAAAGGCCTATTTTGATATAAGAAAAAGGTCTGTCACCCTTTTTCAAATATCCTTTTGTCTTCATGTAACAGAAAAGCTTGGGCAGGCTAAGCAGTTCTGATTTCCACTTTGTCTTCGACTTTGTAAACTGATCTTGTAGTCAAAAACATTTCATGAGGACTTGGAAACATATTCCATAAAGTGTTTAGCCTGTTCACAAAGAACAAATTCTGTTCACAAAGAACAGAACACTTGTAAACTGCCCAAGCTGCTCACCAGTGTAGAGCAGCGTAGACAGTTTATATCCAGCCTGTTCAGCAGACTGAACAGCTTGGGCAAAACTGCCTTTGTTGCAACACATGCAACACATAGAACAGCTTCAAACAGATATTGTAAATCATTTTCAGGTTTTAATAAGGCATATAACAGGCCTTAAATTCAACCTTCAAAAGCATAAACAGGTTTGATTAATAATCTCCCCCTCAGATGCAGAACAGGTTTGACTGAGGCCTTTTTGTGCCTAACATAAACTGTTGTTCCTGTTCAAACTGCTGCTAATGATCCTCAATCAGAAGCTATTCAACAAGCAAAGCTTGATCAGGTGAAAAGGGTGTTGTTTGAACATCGGCTGCAAAAAGTAATTGAAATTGAAAAGACCCTCGACCAGCATGACTTCTCCAACCCTCCTATTACATACTAGTATGCTAAGTCAATGGATGACATTGATTTAAAATATCATTTTGTAGTCAAAAGAGAAGCTGGTCCTGAGGATGAATACAAGAGCATAGTTCACCATGTACAGAAGATGACCAGAGAAGAGCTTTCTCAAATGCATCGTATTGGACCAGTTAGTCAGTCTAGGTCTCCACTTCTTTGGGGTAAGCAGAGTGTAAAAGATCTAAAAAGCATTTTTGATCCAGAATCTATCAGAGGAGATATAGAAGCTGCCAAGGATATGAAGATTGTACATGTTGATCTATATGTGAAATCAAAGACATATAGACTCAAATTTGCAAACGGATCCAGCATGTTCTTCAATTTTGAGTTGTTTAATCTTCCAAAAGCATGGTTACTGCAAATAAGCTCAGTGAAGATATATTGTGATAAAGAAGACATGAAAATAGATTTTTTAAAGGCAGTTAAGCAGAAACATTCACAACTGTAAGTTTTTGGATGCCTTAGTTTGTAGATAACAGTTTTACTTTGTTTTATTTCCTTATTTGTACAAAAACTTAAAGTCATGTGTAAAGAAAGGGGGAGATTGTTGGGAAATATTCTAAGTATGTCAAGTTGTTAGTTAGATTTCTCAAACTGTTAGTAGATTTTCTGTGTAATTACAAAGTTCTAGCTGTTAGTTGAGAAAGTTCGATCTGCTAGTTCAAAAGTTCAAGCTGCCAGTGTTCAAGTTCAAGCTGCTCAACAGATGGTCTTCAAGCTGCTCAACAGTTCAATAAACAGAAAGTGCTGAAATTCTGGAAGAGATTTATATTCGAAGATTCAGGCATATCTACTACCAGAGAAACAAAAGTTTTCCAAAGAAACAAATCAGAAGGCTTTGTATATATATAGAAAAGGTTTTTCTATTGTATCTCAGTACGTACATGTTTTGATTCAGTTGTAATTGCCTTTGATTAAGTTTTCATAGGCCTCTAAGGTTTTAAAACCCTAAGAACAATCTGTGTTCTTCGTCTAATCAAACAGATTAGAGGTGATTGTAATCATTGAGTTTGGCAATGTAAAAGATTTGGTATTTGATTATATTTATGTGTTATTTGTTTTGAAAGCTTTTCTTAAAACAGTTAAGTGTTATTCCGCAAACTTCTTAATTAGACTTTGATTCAACACAAGGTTATTGGTTTTAAACTCTGATTGATTCAAACCAGTTAATCTTAGGTAGTGATTTTGGTTTTGACACATACCAAGTTGGTATTGATGTCTGTGCAAGATCTGCAGATTGGTGTTGAACGAGGGATGAGAAAGATTAACATCACAGCTCCAAATAGAGATATCAAATTTGCAGGAGAACTAAAAGAATTTCAAGTCATTATGGTGAAGCATCCTGCTGTTATGTAAAATGATAGAAATAAGAAATTAAGAGCGATGAGAAGTGTTGAACTAAACAAGTTTTCTGATGGTATATTACAAAAGGTGTTGAATGGATTGTAGGGTAAGCTTGCTTCGGATAGAAAGACAAAAACTAAAAGAGCAGGTTTATCTGTTAATGATAGAAGACTGATGGTGGAGTTCAAGTCAAAGATTGAATGGAGGCTCTCAGACCGAAAGAGCATCAGAAGATTTGAACAGAAGCTTAGATTATCAACCTGAAGACTTTGCATATTCCATCAAAGGGGGAGATTGTTGGAATGTATTTTTGTTGATGGAATACAAAGTATAGGGTTTATTTTGTAATTAGTGAATAGTTGTAAACAATGTATATAATAGTGCTTTGATTTTCAAAATAGAATAGATCTGATAGTTTTATTTTGCACGCATTGAATTCAGAGATAGGCCATTGTTCACGAAGATTTTATTCTCTCTATAATCGAATTTGTCATCATTCCATATAATCATTCGGTTAGTTTTGATTCCGTTTATTGTTCTTGATTATGTGATATTGTTGTTTGATTGATAACAAACTATATTTCACATTAAGGCATGTGCACTGCGCCAGAATTATTCCAAGGCTTCCGTACTTTTATAGTCGCATCTTTTATAAACATCCGAGATTTTTTTGACATTATTTATATTTCTTTAATTATGTATTAAAATCTCTGTATCTTGCGAACTATTTTACATCTTTATGTTGACTATGTAAAACAATATTTATATTTGAAGTTAAATGGATGTATTTTTGAAAACGCCCATGTAGTGGTCGTTCACTGATTATGACTATGCTTCCGCGACGTCACGCATCGTTGCCAACCGAGGTAACAGGGTGTGAGAATAACTGAGTGGTTGGTGGGGTTAAGTGCATGTGTCACTGGGTCCATGACGTCTTTCAATATCACTTCGTCTAGGGCTTGATAGATTATGTGGTTTACCCAGCCGACACAGAATAGAAAGGATTATCCTTTCTTCAAATCCTTTCTCAACTCTCAGCCCTCAGCATTTTCAACTAAGCTCCTTCCGGCTCACTTTTTAGAAATAAATTCAGTTAGCTTTATAGCGAAAGCATGATCTGATGCACCACCATATCCTTTCAATATACCCCTATCATTTACATTTTTCCTCTGCTTGACCATGTTAGCATCCCGTGATAACTGACACTTCTCAACTAATATACCTAAAGAACCCTCACCCAAAAAAAAAAACTATAGATGCTTTGCTCCATGGGTAGGTCTTCTGGTTCTGGTAATACCATAGAAGCACCGTTTATGCCTATCACACAATTTGGTGCATAATCGGAGTCAGCAGAAATAAAGTTAAGCATTTCAGCTCATGAGAGCGCTTACACAGAATGATTAGAATTTTCAGCTCAGAAGAATTAGGAGATCAACTTCAGAATGAATTTGGGGAATGATGAGTTGGTAGATATCATAATGAAATGTAAAATTAGAGATATGATATGAAATGAATTAGATTTTCATGAAAGAATTAGTTCATGAGAGATTGTGGAAGAATTCAGTATGAATGAATTGGAAGAATTAAGAATACATGAAGAGAATCTTAAAAGCAATGATATAACAAAAATCAAAGAGATTAGAACAATTAACCTCAATGATCTATTCAGGGAATCAGAAATGAATATCCATAAAAACAAAAATTATACTTTTCAGCTCAAGATACTTTTTATGTGTCCACAAAATGTTTTCGTGAAAAATACACACAGTTTTTTGAAAAAGATGTCATCGTCAAAGTGAATCTGAAACTCCCCCTAGAAATAAGCGCACAAAGTTAGTCAACTCATGGAAAATAAATCAGGAGCAAAATGTAAAACTAAAACTCCCTATTTGTCAATACAGCTTCACAGTTTAATATAGGGCAGGAATTTCAGAAAAATTTGTCTTTCAGAATCAGGGTCTAATCCGTAGTGATTAGAAGCCTTTGTTGCGGAAGCTCGGGTTTCAGTCTGAAGTAACTGAAAACAATAGATATTAAGATCGAGTTCTGCACTGATGTGTACAGAAACCATTTCCATTGAAGTCTGGGTTCTACTCCCTTAATAGTAGAAGCCTCTAGATTATGAGTTTTAGTTAGATTCTTATCATTTTCTGAATATAAATTAGAATGATCAACTTTATGTTTCAAACAATCATTAGAATTATTAACTTCAGATTCATTTGAAGAAGGGGAAACATTCATTTGTTTAGATAGATGAAGTATTTGATCTTCTTATCCTCTACCAAATATGAATTTTTGTCATTATCAAATGATTGGTATTTAGTTTTGAATGATTGTTCTTTAATTTAGAACATCTTTCTCTTGTCTTCAAACAATTTAGATTTAGCTTTGAAATCATGTTCTTTAAGTAAGAACTCATGTCTTTCCTTCTCAAGAAAATTTTTAGTTAACAAAAACTCTTATTCAAGAGCAAAAAATTCTTCAAATTTGATTGAATCATAATTTTGTTCAGAATGGTTTGTTTTAGAAAGTGTTGCTTCAAGATCTTTAAATTTTTTGTAAAGATCAGATCGTTATGGCAAAAGATATTTCAGCTGAGACGCATTCTTAAAATTTGCTTGTTTAGAATCGTTAAGTTCTTTTGATAATTCAAAATTTTACAATTTAAGCATATGAATCTCAGAATTTAAAACTTTCTAGTTTTCTTCAAAAATAAAAACTTGTTCTTTCAATCTTTTGACATCATTTAAAGCAAAAGCTTTATTTGTATTTAATTGAACAAGAATCTCATAATCGTTCTTATGAATCTGTTCAGATTCAGTAAGTTTTGCAATTAGCTCAGATTTTGTAAGATTCAAAAATTCATTATGATCATTTGCCATTTTGAATTGCTGATATTGAATATTCCAAAATCTTATATGGAAAAATGAGTGATTTCTGATAAAACCAGAAAAAGATGTATATGTGAATCCCGCCTCAACGACGACAGTTGAACGCGAGGGAGTGAGGAAGGAATCCCGAGTCAATTCGAGGTGGGAGGACCACCCACTCCACAAGTGCCGATGCTAACACAAGAACCCACTCACCTAACGGTGCCCTTATTGGTGGCAAGGGCCGCAAGACACGATCTCTGATTCCGACAAATCCACCAGGAAGTCGGGGAGATTTCTGATAGGATAATACAGGAAGCAATGCGAAATATAAATATCTATAGGGCTAACAAAAATATCCAGCCAATCCAGCAAGACGGGATCAACGAGTTGCGACATCTCCTAGCGGAGTGCGAGGCCAACAACGTAGAGCTGACACAATGACTCAACACCTTGGAATATGGGGAAACCCCTGAGGCGTCTCATACTCAGTACCTCCTCTATCATCTTATTTTATTTCTCTAGAATTTGCTAATTAATTTATCTTTAGGTATGTAAGGCTTGAAAATGTTTCGGAAAAACCCCGACCATATCATGTATAAAAATTATGTATTAAGCATTTTAATGAAAAATAAAGTTTTAACTATAACTCTGTGCATGATGATATGTAGCTATGACTTAGTAATTTCAAAACCATTGACTTATCTTCTTACACAATGAATATTTTCTTTAAATTTCAAGATCATGGCACCACGGAAAATGAGCTCGGCAGAATTCGAACATCTTCTGCCACAATGACTAGCCGATGCAATCGTCACGTACGAAAGCAATCGAATAATGGTTCAGGAAGCAGTGGGGTAGCGGGACGAGCAGAAAACAATCTGAGGGGTTTTAGCATCAAAAGTTTCCAATGTTGGCAACCTAAATACTTCAATGGCATGGAAGGTACAGTTGGCCTCAATCAGTTGTTCGAAAAACGAGAGTCTGTGTTCCACGTCAACAATTGCGCAGAAGACAACAAGGTGAAGTTCACCACCCACACCCTGCAGGATGGAGCCCTCACATGTTGGAACTCCTATGTACATTTAGTAGGTATTTATACTTCTTATAAACTCTAGTCGAAAGTTGTGACCAATTTAAGCAGCAAAGGTCAAACAGAGTAAATCTCGAATGATATGTGTGAAATTTCGAATATTAAAGATTGAATCTCGAATGACGCATTATGAATCTCAAATGAAGCTTTACTAAACTCGATCAATTAGGGATTAAACTCGATCAATGACTGACAAAACTCGAATAATGAAGTGAGAATCTCGATGAATGAACAATGAAACTTGATTGATGAACAATGGAACTCAAATAAGACTTTGCAAAACTCGATTGATGATGTATAAAACTCAATGAATGTAGAATCAAACTCGAATGAAACTTGTATAAAACTCGAATATTAAAGGTTCAAACTCGATTGATATTTTGTGAAACTTTGTTGAACTTTAGTGAAACTTGAATGATTAAGAATCAAACTCGAAAGCCTAATGACCAAACTCGGATGTTTGAGAAGTCAAACTTGATAAACAAGTAACCAAACTCAAGATGCAAAGGATCAAACTCGAGTAACAAAGGCACAAACTCGAACAAAGAGTTATAAAACTCAAATGACAAAAAGACCAAACACGATCAGTTAATAGTACAACTCGATTAAAACACAATAAAACTCGAATATAACTGAACTTTCAATATAGTTCGAGTTTCAACAGTTGAGGAATTTTCTAATTCTTTATTTCAACGTTATCAACAAAAAATGATTGAATTGACCTCAGATTGCAATCGAAGGTGCGGATTTCACACACAAACACTTTTTGAAAAACATCTTTGTCTAATATCATATCAAAACCTTGAATCGTGTCAAAAACTTGAGGAACTTGACTTTTTTCAGAAAATTCAGAAAATTTCAAATTAAACTTTTTGTGTTTGGAATTACAATCTGAATCATATATCAATGAATTCGACTCTTAAATCTGATCCTTCGATCCAATATTCATCCATTTTTTCCACACAATGAAAAACCAAAAAGGATTTTTGGAATTTTCATAAAAACGATAGAACAGTGTTCAGAACTGAAAATCACTCAAATTGAACCATATTTTGTCTCTGATACCAATTGATAATTCAATATCTACCATTTCATTCAACATTAAACACAATTATATGAGCATTAATCACTAACACAGAATGTCGAATGTTTTCGTTGAGTAGAGAGAATATTACAATGATGTTCTTGGCTTTCTTGCACAACAAACTTCTTCTTAGATCTCAATCTTTCTGTACTGTTCAAGTATATGTGAACGCTACCCTATACTCCTATTTATACTCAGTGCAACTTTTGAGTATTTACAATAAAGGCTCCTGAACTGATACAAAATAATTGATTTCAACTCTATATAAATTTGTACCCAACACTCTCCACCTGAAGTGCTTTATGTATGCTGTCATGCTTCTGAAGGCAAGAAGCTATTTGACACCAGCTTTGGGAATATCTGAAGCTCTTTGAAAGCACATCTTCTTAGTAAGAGGACCCACAAAGAATACTCCAACTTCAGGATCTTCAATAAACCTCCCTTCAGTTGTTTCTACACCCTTGGGTAAGTTGTGATCCATACCCTTTATCTCAATGGCATAGAATGCTTGCTCAATCAGCATTATTATCTCCTCAAGTTCTGTGTCCCTCTTCTGTCTTCTTGGTTTGATTTTAGGTTCCACTTTGGAGGTACCCTTAATCATCTCTTCAGGTATAAGACCAAACCCTTTACCTTTTGCATCAGCTCTCTCACAAATGCTTTTGAGTTTTGGCAGTCTCAGAGTTTGAACTGCTTAGAGCAACTACAAGCTCAACCCATTCTCTGTACCCAATCGGTAACAACTGGCACCAAATCAAGTTAGCATCTACCATCTAATTAATAGTAATTATTATTAAATCAAGATGTTAACAAGTTCATAAGTATTTTACTTACGAACAGAAACAATTTCATCAGTGTGATCCGATGAAACGACAAAGAATTAATCTGATCAACTTACGACATGATAAATTAATTCAACTGAGTTACATGATTTAATTAGGATTAGTAACATTCACTATGCATTAACAATTTTTTGAACCTTAATTATGCAAGGAAAAAGTAATTTTATTAAACTAATGTAATTAATTCAACAAGTATTTATAGAATTACATAAAAAGAAAAATACCTAGAAAATACAATTGAAATACTTTAAAAAAAATTATAATAAACCCTTCTTTTTACCCTCCTTAGGCCGGCCACCATAGTACCCCCTCCCAAATTCACTTTAGAGAGCAACTCTTCTCTTCATTTCACACTTGCAAAGAGAAAAATCCTCTTATCCCTCTCTCAAAAATCCAGCCCCCTCACATCCCCTTAAACACATCAATTTTCTTCACTTGTTCTTCAAAGATATAAGTAGTTTGTGTGCAACAAAATTCAAGATCTTTCATTCTACACTATTGCTTTCTTTTCTTTCACTAAATTAAGTGAAAACTATCCTATTTACTTCTTTTATTTATGTAAATTATATGTCTTGCATAATGTATAATCACCAACAACAAGGTTCATCAAAAGCAAAGTTCATAAACAAGTAGTTTTTGTTTTAAAGTTTGTTTCTTCAAATGTGTTTATGAATGTATGAACACACAATGTAGGCTTAAATATTTTGAAAACAAGGTTTATAAATGTGTTTCATAACCTTTTGTACATGGGATTTTTGAATAAACAACAAGAATACCAAGTTGTTGCAAAGTTGTGAAATTCAGATTTTTCCGGCAGAAACATTACATCAACTTTGAAAAATCATAACTAGCTCAAAACATCACGAAATGATGTGATTTTTTTTCCAGAATTTAGATCTATGTCTTAAATAAAGAGCTGGAAATTTTTGTAATTTAACTCAGAGTTTTGAACCCCCAAATACTGTTTGCAAACCGAAAGGTCTGATAGCTCATTTGTTGCTTACATATGAGTTTTAACAGATTATTTCCCTAAATTCAAATGTCGTAGCAAGTCAACATCTCGGTTGTCACGTTCACTATCACTGCTACGGTGAGTCTTCATAGCTCCTATTATTGAGTGAACATATTATTTGGGGTGAGAATACATGCTCAACTATTTCTATGGACACAAGTACTTGAATCATTTTTATGTATTACATAAGATTATTACTTCACCACCGCCCTTAATCATAAACCGTTAATTACATCGTAAACGTTATGGATAGACCTCTTTGGGTTGACGCCCCCATAAGGGTTGGTCACGCCTATTGTAAACAGATGCATAATCATTTGACAATTTTTGGTATTATGGTTTTGGATACCACATAAGACAACCAAAAGTTAAATTTTGGGGTCATGAGGCTTATGGTAATACTTAAACTGTTTATTCGTTTATGTTTATAAACTCAATGAAATCTTTTGCTTTCCATACATTCTCTATATTTATCGTGCAAACCTATGAGGTCACCAACATTATTGTTGACGTATTTAGCATGTTATTCTCAAGACCATAAGGGCAACGTATCACATTCATGGCTAACTGTCAAGATTTTACAAGCTTTTGGAGTCACGAGGCATTTCAAACAACATGGAGATTTATTTGCATAACTAGATCTATTTTTTCATGTGTTTTACTCTCCATCATTCGTGAACCATATTATTTTTGTGATTGTAAAACAATGGTTATAATTTATATATTTCAAAAACTTCCCATTTAGAGGTCATTCATTATGATTATGACTTTGTTTCCGTGATGTCATGCCTCGTTGCCAAGCGGGGTATCGAGGAGTGACAGATTGGTATTAGAGACATGGTTATAGTTGATAGGCACAGAAAGGCGTCAGTCAAACCTGTTCTACATCTTAGGGGGAGAATTTTAATCAAACCTGTTTGATGCACTTGAAGGTATAATTTAAGGCCTATATATGCTTTATTGAAACCTGAAAAGTGATTTGCAATATAAGCCAAAGTTGTTTACCCTGTTGCATTCATTGCCACAAAGGCAGATTGTCCAAGCTGTTCTCCCTGTTGAACATGCTGGACATAAACTGTCTACGCTGCTCTGTTCTGTTGAGCAGCTTGGACAGATTCTAAGTGTTTTGTTCTTTGTGAACAGAACCTGTTCTTTGTGAACAGGCTAAACACTTTATGGAATATGTTTCCAAGTCCTCATGTATTGTTTTGGACTACAAGATCAGTTTACAAGTCGAAGACAAAGTGGAAAACAGAAACTGCGAAAGCCTGCCTAGGCTGTTCTGTTACATGAAGACAAACAGATATTTAAAATGGGTGACAAACCATTTCTTATATCAAAATGGCCTTAGCAAAAGAAGAAAGATGCACAGTTGACATTCCTCTTTTGGTTGAAGCCATATACAACAGTGACAAAAAGAAAAAGACAAAGATTCTGCCACATGAAGACAAGTCTGCTTTATCAAAAGCAGAAAAGTTGTTTTGTCTTTTTGGAAAGACATCCCACAATCTCATCGTCCAATGAAGAAGCTTTACTGAGATTCTCAGTGAAAGTATAAAAGGAAGCTTCTAAGGATTATGAGATAACCAAGAGTGAGAAATCAGATCGTGCATTAAACTGTGTTTTTCATGCATGTAAGTCTTCTTGAATAGAACCGTACGTGTGTCTAAGCTGCTCCAATACAAGCTGTCCATCTGTGTCTTGTAAAATCGGTGAGTGCATCTAAGTGAGTGTAGTCATTGTATCTAGTCTCAGTGTGTCTTAGATTGTTGAATGTGACGTCCTCATATTTTGATAGTATAAACGGAATCACCAGGATCAACAAACAACCCAATGAATAACATGATAATTAAAATTGAATACCTAAATCAGATTTAAGCAGTTCCACAGTAAAGCAATGAAAGTACATGTCTACAGTGATTAGGTCTAACTATTACAATATCATAATTGTTTTAAAGTCATGAAATCCCAGCCCCAAAGCTATATCATCCATGTACCAAAGTAGCTTCTAGGACACCGAGATGTGAATTGAATTGCCTTAGATGAAAGGTCCAGCTACACCTTTTCCTTTGCCTGAAAACATTGTGAGTCAACAGTAAGCTAATTTTCTTAGTGAGATAACAGATTATACATTCAACAAATATTTCTTTACAAGCATAGTGTGTAATTTGGCAGTGGAAGCCCATAGTATGTGTAAACAAGCAGTGTAAGCCTCGTAGTATGTGAAACCATGCAGTGCAAGCATGGGGTTGGCAGTTCAAATGCTGATCGGGGATGTGCCGAACCTGACCAGGATAACGAGTGGGATGATCAGTCCCCGACAGTGGCCTGCTGTCAGCCCCAGTCCAGGTCGCATCAGTTGTGAAGTAATGATCATGCAGTGCAAGCATGATGTAAATAGATGCACTTTCAAATAAACGCTGGCTACATGTCTGTTACATGTCAAGTACGAGTGTGCATCTTAACAACAGATCAATCATGAGTGCCAATTGATGTAATGAACAATGTGAACATGCCATTGAATTTGTAAACGTGAATGCAAAGACAATAAATGTTAGAATGATAATCTATTACTCACAGTGGTTTGTATAGTGTATCGTGTCTCTGAATCAATGTTTGTTAGACAACACCCCAATGATCTGTCAAGTAAGTGTAATAGTGATTTAATGTCAGTATTTGATTAAAACCTAATTTCTGAAATTTAAATGAAATTCCAACTGAATTCGGACCACATCCGAATTCGGATGGATCCGAAATCCGGATAGTCCAAAATAGGGTAGGTTCGAAATAGGCAAGGTCCGAATTAGGTCACTGATCCAAAATGGGGTGGGTTTGAAATCACCGTGTAAGGTCTACCACTGACAGATCTATCTAGACGCGGACCCGTGAACGAGTGCGGAATCCTCGTTTACGGTCAGACGGACAACTCTCAACCAACGGAAACACGGAGACTATTAGACGCTGAACGAACGACACACGAACGATCCTACGTACTAATTCTCTCCGAAATGGGACTCACCTAGCTGATAAACTCGAGATCGCCTATCGCTTAATTCCTCACGAATTCTGCCAAAGGTCTGCTAATGATTCGAGTCTATCCCTAATTATAGGCCCTGATTCGAGTCTGTTGTGGGCCAACCTCGAATCTGGCCTAAGGCCTCATTCGAATCTGTCCATCTGACAGATTCGAATCTAACCTATTCGAATCTAAGGATACTATTCGAATCTAAGGATACATTCGAATCTATCACAGATTCGAATGTCTTTCCTTTACATATTCGAATCTAGCCAATACATTTAAACACTTAAGTGATGAAACTTATGTTTTAACTTATGTTTGACATACTCTTTGACTTTTATGTTTGAACTTCTTGTAATATGTTACATCAAGTTCAAACACACAATCAATAACAGACAACCACATATTAAACATATATATCAAAACACTTGTTAATATTCAGAATGTTACTTAAATCATAACGCAGATCGATTAGACTGCTATCGTCACACAGGGTGTACCAACAGACTCCCCCTTGACGATAGCTTCTAATTATTTACATTACATCAAATTTAAGTACTAGAGCTATAGACGCTACTACCTGCATATAACCCTGCCTCTATACAAACTTTAACTACCCTTTGGAACTTCCTGGCTTCAGATCTCCATGGTTCAGTGAAGAATATAGGCTGATCGTGAAGCTTCTTCAGGTCGTCCTTAGATAGGTTTATCAAATGCAGAGGGTCGTATACCTTCAAAATTACCTGCTCGTCTTGATCCTCCATTATAGCTTCAGCAGTATCAATCTCCAGGTACCACCACTTCATGTTGCTCAAAACATTTTGTGGCATTGGCTTTATTGGCACTCTTTTCAAGCATTTGACTGGCTTATAGATCATTCTAGCCCAAGGTCTTCCAGTATGAGGATCTATTCTTGATCCATCCTCGACCCTCTTGCCTGATCTCGGCTTAAGCCTCTCAAATCTGCCTGATCGCCCTTCTTTCCTTATAATTCTTTCAATAACGCTCGCGTAGGGATCATTTCCAATGTTGATCAGCTCCTTCCAGGCTAACTCTTTAACTTCAATCTTGGGCAAAGAATTAAACGCTTTCAATGTCCGCCTCAAGTATTGAAGTCCATCCCTTCTCTTCAAAATGAACAGCTGCAGTTCTCTGTCAAAGAACCAGCTAATAATCCCTCCACAAAAGTTTCCGGCACTTGGAATTCTCATTGTCTTCTTCATCTTCAGCTGATCCTTCTTTTCTTCCTTCTTGAACCAAAGATTTAACAGATCAGCTCTAGATGGCTCTTTTTCAGCTTCCTCCAGTTCTTTATCCTCGACTGAGGCTACCTTGATGTAATCAATATCAATCACATTATGATTTGAGCTCTCATAAAATTCAGTGACTGGTTGTGAATTGATGATTACTTCATTAACATTATCGTCCTCGTCCTCTATCACTTCATCGTCAGATTTCCAGTCAACAACATCATCTGGAATAAATTCCCCTTCCTCCAACTCTTCCATTTCATCTTCAAAATCAAACTCCATCAGCTCTTCTTCAATATCTTTCAGCGCATCGATCATGTCGCTGTCTAAATTCCTTGAAGAACTAGCTTCTCCTCCCGCTCCTCCTACTTCTCCCCTTTTACTAGGCTCCCCCTCAGATTGAGCAGTCTGAGCAGCAGAAAAATCTACTGGCTCATTCTGTCTTTGTGGGCTGGGATCATTGCCTTGGTTGTCTTCATCATCTTCATCTCTCGGTCTCTGTGCTTCCTGATCACGGCACGATGTCTCCCCCTGAGCCTGTAGATTCTTCATTAACTGCTCAATAAGGGAGCGCATCGACCTTATCTCGGCTGACTGATCGCAAACAAAGGCCTTCAGCTCTAAGTTCTCTTCCTGAACTGTGTCCACTATCTTCTTTAGATCGGCATTATGAGTCTGAATCTCGCCGACTGCCTTTGTTAGGCCTAAGATTTGGATATTTTGGAAATCGACTCGCGCTTTGAGCTGCTGAAACCTTTGATTGTCGGCGTATGAGGATGAGGTTGATGGGATGGACTGAATTGGAGTTGGAGTGATTGGTGATGGAATATAAGGATCATCGTGAGGTGGTGGTGGTGGAATGTTGGTTTGAGGTTCTTGTTCTTGAGGTTGAGGGTTTTGAGATTGAGGAGTTTCTGGTTGTTCTGCGGAGACTGACGAGGATCCTTGCATGAATCTATGACGTTTTGCGCGTGGCCTCGTCACTAACGTAGCAATCTCTTCTTCTTCATAATCGGACTCCTCCAATTCCCTGGTCTCTCTCCTCCTCGAACCACCTTGATTGACAATCAATCTAGAACCATAAGTCTCAAAACAACTTCCAGTTTCGGTAGTCACCACCTCATGAACTTCATCTGATTCGGTTTCAGATTCCGAAGATGTCAATCATGCCTCAGCCCCCTCTGGCTCATAGTCGTCAACATCACGAAATATATCATCATTATCTCCAGGCGGACTCAGCAGCTCATCCACCAATGCTGCTGCAACATCTTCATTTGCATGCGGACCCGAAGCCCATATTTCCTCCAATGTTTGGGCTATTTGCTCGGTTTCTGGATTGGCACTTGAAGGCCCTGCTTCCTGTACCTCTGGCTCTGGCTGACTCGTAGAAGGCCTAGACGCCTGAGACTGACTTGCAGTATCTCTTTGTCTTCGCCTTGGATCACTTGGACGAACACGAGTCTGATGCGGTTGCTGATGCGGTTGCTGTTGCTGTTGCTGTTGCTGTTGCTGTTGCTCTTCTATTTCACATGCCCAGTTGGCATCATTCGGAGCTTGAAATTCCCTGTCCAGAATTGCGCCAAAAAGTGGACGTGCCTCAGGAACGGCTAACCTTCCTCGGTGTGAGGAACAGTCAGAATAGATACGCTTCTCTATAACATTGACGGTCAATGCATCATCAGATTGTGGCAGCTCAGGCAAGAAGTGCCTAATCAACATCATCACAAACCTCGGATACAAAAGGAACTTTTCTCTCTCAGGAGCCATGATTTGATGGATAAATTCCGAGAAAATCAGCTGCGAGAAACTAAACTTCTTATTGTATACCATCGCGATCATTGCGGATTGGATTTTTGATACTATATAATCAAAACCAGCTTTCTTAGGCGCAAAACAGATCATAAACACATGGACCAAGAAACGCCATTGTCCTATCAACCCGCTTTTCATATACGAAGATTTTGTAACGTCCAAGCTGTATCCCATTCTCAAAAAAGCTGCTTGCCTAATACTTAAAGGAAAGTCTGTAGGCCCGTCTTCTTGTTCTAGGGAACCCAACTGCAGGACTTGTCTCAAAATATCAGCGGAGAAAACCAAAGGTTGTCCGGCAATTCTAGTTCTTAACACTGTCGGGGAGACAGTGCAGTCCACCTGCAAGTGATCGTAAAATTGACGCACATAGGATATCACAATCGGAATGTTTTCATACAGCACATAACTTATCCTAGATTCTGCCAGAAAATCCAAAACTTCTCGAAATCCCTGCGCCTCAGGGATGTTATGGGCAGGATTCAGTACCATATTGTGCTTGGGAACAAAAGCACGAAGCGCCATATCTGCACAATACATAAAATTGTTAGACATATTAAAAATCAATAAACTTGTTTAAATTCAAATTTGTTTTATTTTGTATTTGATTAAATACAAAATCTAACACAATTAAATTTCCACAAGTTTAATAAAATTTAAATTCAACAAAATAAATAAAGTACAGATTCGAGAGTAACAGATTCGAAGTGCCCATATTCGAATGTAATGAACAGATTCGAATATACCCTATTCGAGTCTGATGGACAGATTCGAATATCTGGTCATCTCGAATCTATTTATAGATTCGAGAAACCCATGATCAGATTCGAATGTCCATTATCAGATTCGAAAGGCCGACACCCCTTTTTCAACAAAAATCCAAGATTTTAACCATTTTGAACTAGGTAAATCACATACTTTAGTTCAACTAAGTTCTAATCACTGATTTATGCCTTTAATTTGATATTTTATAGGTCCTAACTTAGTTATTTATGAATAACCCTATTTTGACCAATAAAACATCAAAATGTGATGTTTAAGCCCAAATTTGTGTATGAAACCACCAAAATCTTGTACAATCATGTTGCTTATACCTAGATTTGAAAGTAGAATCGAACACAAAGACTTCAAACTCGACGAAATGTCGTTTAGTAGAGATTCGATAGACTCGAGAATAGATTCGAGATCGCCAAAGACAGATTCGAGAAATCAGATTCTAGGGTAGTAAGAAATAAATGCCATTACTGTGGACCTATTTATACTACCTACCTTCGAGTCTATGCAATTTCGAATCTACTGACAGATTCGAAGTATCTCACATTCGAGTCTGTCTTAGATTCGAAATTTCCAACACTTAGAAAAATTTCGGAAATTTTGAAATATTTTCAACTTTTACCAACTATTTTCTACTGTGTAGTGTAACCAGATAAACTATGCCAAATCTTTTACCCTAAGCTCAGATATTTCACGCATTGTATATTTTATCCAACTTTGAATGCACCCTCAGTAATTTTTGACCTTTTACCTAAGTAAAAATTAAACTAAACTAAAATAAAATAAAATAAGCTAAGGTAAAAATAAAATAAAATAAAATAAAATTTTGACTAAAAAATTTAATCTAGACTTAAGTTATAAAAATAAATTTACAGGCTACGCTAAATACCAAACAACATATTTTTGATGAGTATAGTCTAAGAAAGGTTCAATCAGATAGCGATGTCCGATACTTACTTTCAGTACTTAAACTTTCACACTTAGGAATTTTTGATTCCTTTGATTGTTTGTTGTGACATACCCATTTAGCCGATTGTTGGTATTTTACCCTGTTAAACATTCTACATTTCGGAATATCCCTTGGCCTTTTTATTTATCAGGAAATTATCTTACGTGACTCAGACATAGACATACTTTTATGATCAAGGCACACAGACAAAAATTCTAACTTGTTGGTATTTGCAAACTTTCTTTAAAAGACAAACATCGGACACAGGTCTGTATTCTCATACAACAAAGTGTCTTAGTTCGACTTAAGGTTTAACTTTAAAGTTAGCAGATAGCGGTGACAGGTCTGTACTGACGTACAACAAAGCGACATGTCTGCTAACCCGAATCTAAACAGAGACAACAGGTCTGTACTTACGTACAACAGAGTTGCATGTTTTCGACTCTCAGTTTTTTCATGATATTTCTATTCTTTCCATTTTCAGACGTATTTGATGTTGCTATACATCCCCAGAAAGTTTGCATACCTCATTTAGACTCAATGTTTGTATGTCTTGTACATAAAAATTAAGACCGATTGGTAATACATCTAAGCTAGTGACACGTTTGACTTTTTCTAGAATATTTTATTAGCCTTTAGATACCCTATATGTATTATGCCTACCAACACATCAAACTAAATAAAGTATAACACTTAGGATTTAGTTGCATTATGTGTGAAAGTCTAAACACTTGGAGTCTGTAACGACGGTGCTAATGTTCGTCACTTTGAACCTATGTATCTAAGACTTAACTCCTTTTCTGATATTCTCTTTTTTTGTATTTTTGTAATTTTCTCTCTTTTTTCTTTTGTTTTTCATAGCAAAACGCATTAAACTAAGCTAATCTACTAACTTACTAAAAATAGAAACTTACTAAAAATAGAAACTTTCCTAAATTAGAAACTTTCCTAAATTAGAAACTTTCCTAAATTAGCAGACTACACTAAAAAGAAAGAAATATAACAACTATAAAAGGAAATAAAATACTACTAAGGTCAATTTACTCTGGGTTGCGCATTCCATTAAGTTGAATTAAATACTCAAAACGTGACTTATCAAACGCTTTGGTAAATAAATCAGCATTATTATCTTCAGTTGCCACTTTTACCAGTTTTATCAAGTTCTTTTCAGCACAATCACGAATAAAATGATGCCTTATGTCTATGTGCTTTGTTTTACTGTGTTTAACTGGATTATTTGTTATCGCAATTGTAGATTGATTGTCTATCCTAATTGGAGTTTGAGTATAAGCCAAACCGTAATCCCGCAATTGTTGTTGTATCCACAGAACCTGTGAACAGCAACTACCAGCAGCAACATACTCGGCCTCGCACGTTGACACGGCTACCGATGTGTGTTTCTTGCATTGCCAGGACACCAATCTCCCTCCGAGGAACTGACAACCTCCAGTCGTTGATTTGCGCGTCAAGCTGCATCCTCCGTAGTCAGAATCTGTGAACGCTTCCAACTCTAGATCTCCCTCCGCGTGATACCAAAGTCCCAGCTTCGGTTTCGACTTGAGGTATCGTAGAATCCGCTTCACAGCTTTCATATGCATCTCCTTCGGATTCGCTTGAAACCTAGCACAGATACACACAGCAAACATAATATCAGGTCTTGAAGCAGTTAAATACATAAGTGGCCCAATCATGGCCCGATATAAAGTCGGATCCACATCGGTATCACCATCAAGACCCGGCCCGAGATTGTGATTCACTGGAATCGGCGTGCTGAAATGGGCAGTCAACTTTGTTCCTTCCATCCCAAACCGTTCCAATATGTCATAGACATACTTGGTCTGATGGATAAACATGCCTTCCTTCTTCTGGTCAACTTGTAACCCCAAAAAGAAATTCAACTCCCCCATAGCACTCATCTCGAACTTAGACTTCATAACCTTCTCGAAATCTTTGCACATCTGTTCGTCTGATGATCCAAAGATGATATCATCGACGTACACTTGCACCAAGATAAAGTGATCTTCTTTTCTCTTCACAAAAAGAGTACTATCTATCCTACCCCTCTCAAAGCCGTTTTCTAAGAGATGGTTCGATAGAGTCTCATACCATGCCCTAGGTGCCTGATGTAATCCGTAAAGAGCCTTATCTAAGCGATATACTCTATCAGGATATTTAGGATCTGTAAACCCGGGCGGTTGTTCTACATATACTAACTCCTTCACTTTCCCATACAGGAAAGCACTCTTAACGTCCAGTTGATATACTTTAAATCCTTTGAAGGAGGCAAAAGCTAAAAACAACCTAATTGCTTCTAACCTTGCTACTGGTGCAAACACTTCGTTGTAATCGATTCCCTCCTCTTGGTTGAAACCCTTTACAACTAATCTCGCCTTGTTGCGCGTGACTATACCCCGATCATCTCTTTTGCACTTAAAAACCCATTTGGTTCCTATTGCAATCTCCCCTCGAGGTAACTGAACTAACTCCCACACTTCTAGTTTCCTAAATTGTGAAAGTTCTTCCTGCATCGCTTCAACCCAGGAGTTGTCCTTAAGTGCCATTTGCACATTTTTGGGCTCTACTTGCGATATGAAGCACGAATATAGACATGTGTGATATGCCTCGGAGTCGTTTATCATCGACAACAACACAGTGTTGTTATTTACACTACTCCGAGTCCTCACACCCTCGCTAGGATTTCCTATGATGCTATCTATAGGATGGTTCTTGTTAATCCTAGAGGTCTCTATTTCGTCTACCCTTAGATTATCTCCTAAGTTTGATCCTATTTCACCTAAAGGGGGAACAGGCTCAGCTTCCACATTTTCTTCCTCACGGACGTTTTCCTCAGAGGCAGAACTTGATGCTTGAGTCTGATTCTCAGTGTTAGGTTCTTCTGGATTAGCAACTTCTGGAGACCCATCTACAGTCGCAGTAGGCTCGGACGTAGATTCGAACGTGGTCCTCGGAAAAATATGGCCATCGTCATTTAGGTGCAACGTCGCCATGTCTTTTTCGATAGTACCTGCAGTTTCATCCAAAGGAATGTTAAATGACTCAAATAACTTATCATAGTCAAATATCCATTCCGGACCAGTTTGGGTTTCATGTGTATAACTTGTGACTTCAATATTATACACAATCTCCACAGTACCATTCCTTTTGTTAAAAACCCGTTTGTTTGGTGAGTTTGGCACATAACCTAGGAAGTATCCTTCGTCAGCCTTTTCACCAAACTTCGGTTGATGTTTTGTTCTTAAAAGTGTACATGGTACTCCAAACGGTTCGAATCCAGTTAAGTTAGGTGGCCGTTTATTCAAAATTTCATAACATGTTTTGTTCAATGATTTGACTGTAAGGACTCTATTAAAAATATGGCACGCGGTATTCACTGCCTCCCCCCAAAACATGGTAGGAAGCTTTGAATCCGAAAGCATAGTCCTTGCAGCCTCAATCAATGTTCTGTTTTTACGTTCGGCCACCCCATTCTGTTGTGGTTCATATGGTGCACTGAATTGATGCACGATGCCCTTTGATAGGCAATATACACCAATTACAGAGTTTTTAAATTCTGTTCCATTATCACTACGAATACTTTTAACCCTAGTTCCGTAGGAATTCTCCACTTGGTCTAAGAACCCGATGAGCTTGCAGCCGTCTCGTCCTTCGTACCTAAAAAGAAAACCCAAGAAAAACGTGAGTAATCGTCGGTGATAACTAAGCAAAACCAACTACCTCCTATACTCCTTTTGTTGATAGGGCCGAAAAGGTCCATATGCAACAAATCGAATGTCGAGGCTATGGAATTCTGCTTCTTGGACTTGTGTGTCTTCTTGTGTTGTTTGCCCTTCATGCACGGTAGACACTTGTCTTCAAATTGAAAACTCTTCAGAGGCACACCTTGCACCAAACCATTCTTCGTTATGTAGTTCATTTTCCTTAGGTGCAAGTGAGCCATGCGTCTGTGCCACAAAACCGATTCCGTCTCCGAAGCTTTTGATAGTAAACAGATCGGACCCATCGAATTATCTGGCTTGTTCATGTCGAGCATGTACAAGTCATTCTTCCTTGGAGCCCGCATCAATATCCAATCTTCAGGTATCGTGAATCCCGGCTTTAGCACTAACGCCTCAGTGTCAGTAAATAACACCGAGTTCTTCTTATCACAGATTTGAGATACACTAATGAGATTATGAACCAGTTTATCAACGTGATAAACTTGATCCAATGTAATCGTCCCATTAGTGACTTCTCCAGTTCCAGTGATATTTCCTCCTTTGTTGCCAGCGAATGATACAAATCCCCTATTACCCCCCTTGAAGTCTGTGAGAAGACTCCTTTCCCCCGTCATGTGCCTGGAGCAACCACTGTCGACGAACCACTTGTTGTTTGGTCCGGTAGTTATCTCCTGCACATGAAAGAAAAATAGGTTAGTTATCACGGGGAACCCAAGCCATGACTGACTTGGTAATACCATTCTCGTCCACATACTTGAACTCTTTCAAATACCCATTTGGCCTTTCAGGTGACTTGGGCCTTTGAACTGAATTCTGTTGTGGTGCCGAGTGATTTAGATTCACTCTTTGCCTTTGAGTAGGCATTTGTTGTGATGCTCTAGAATAAGTCTTATTATAATGCATTTCAGACTGAGATCCCTGAGCTTTTACCGGAACATATTGTCTAACAGGAGTATGTGACCTAACTGGAGTGTGTGACCTGCTAGGTGTGGTGCTCCTATAGACTTGTTGAGGTGCTGACCTAGATTGATTAAAGACACGATTTGGTGAATTTGTCCTAACCACTTCTTTTGGTCCAACCTTAACCGGTGTATGTTTCACAACAGGTTTTGGTGCGGCCTGCACAGTTTTCTCGGTACTCTGAGAACTACTCGTGCTCGCCACACTTGGTGAAGGCTTAACAGTTGATGGGTTCACTGTCTTAGGTGTAACATCAGCTTTCCTAACTGGACAGTGAGAAGCAACATGCCCTTTTGCGTGACATCTAAAGCAAGACATCTTATCCATGGACTTTTTGGTTGGTCCCTTAGATCTAGGTGTCTCACTAGTGTCTAATGCCTTTGGTACATCTACAGTGTCTGTCTCTTCGACCTGGTCAGCCCATGAAATTTTCTGTTTTCCTGCAGGTGTTTCACTGGTGGAAGACACAAATTTCACTTGCTTGACCTTGACAGAAGAGTCGTCCACCTTAGGTGTATTTTCAACTTTAGGCTCAGGTGTAGGTTCAGGTAGGTCCTCTAAAACTACTGACTTGTCAGTTTTCTCCTGAGGCTGAGGCACATAGTTATCATTGAATGGTGGAGGAATTTTGTGAAAACCTAGACCTACAGGTTTCTTAGACTGTCTTTGGGCATCTAAGACTTTCCCTAGGTTTAGGCTCGAATTCCTAAACTTTTCCAGCTTGCTATTGGCCTCTGCTACCTTAACCTTTGTCTCGGCTAGCTCTATGTCCTTGTCTTTCAGACTTTTGGTCAAGGCTTCTACGTGCTCATACATAAGTTCTATCCTAACACACTGCTCACTCAGTTTGTCTTTTAGAACGATTACATCTTGAGCATCAGCCTTAAGTTTTTCTTTAAATCTTGTTTTATGTCATTTAGGCTAGCATTTTCTATTTTTAAGTTTTCATTTTGAGCAGCTATGGTCTTATGTGAGTCTAAAACTAGATTTAACCTATCATTAGAATTAACACATAAAGCACATAATTCACGAAATAGAGAATTAGAAAGACTAACCTTAGAGTTATCAGATTCCACGTTGGCCATCTGAGCAGCAAACTCCAGCACGGTCTGATCATTCGCTTTCTCTACCCACATCGGACTGTTGTCCCTTGTGGTCTGCTCATCCTCATCACAACCATTTTCCGTAACTTCAGCCATAAAAGCTCTAGCATTGGACTCCGGATGTGAACTCCAGTCATATGAACCATCTAGTTGTCTGTCAGAAGTGACATTTGAAATTAGACCCGCTAGATTGGCCTGACCGGATGAAGAACTCGGAAGATATCTCTGTTGGGACTGACTTTGGTACTGTCCTTGTTGCTGACTCTGCCCCTGGTATGACTCTACCTTCGGTCTTTGACACTCCCTCGCGAAATGTCCCAATCCCTGACAGTTGTAGCACTTGACCTTGGACTTATCAAATCCTATCCCCTTGTTATTCATCTGGAGATTCCTCCCAGTTCTCTTTATGAATCTTTTAACCCTCTGGGTTACCATGGCCAGTTGCCATTTAAGATCCATCTCCTCTAAGTCATCAGGGTCGACCTGATCGTAATCTTCATCCCAAAGAGCCGGATCATTAATCTTCCCTTGAACGCAATTTCCATATGCGGCTACAAACGAAGCAAGCAGATTCAGATGTTCTTCCGCCGACTTTGCGCTCATTGGCATCTTTGAATAGTTCTGACTTGTAGATGCCTGATTGACTTGAGGTTGCGGTTCTTCCGATCTTCCTAACCCTAAGAACGCGCGATTGATTGAGTCTTCGGACTCTGGTGGCGATGACGTTTCTCCGGTGAAAAACGCTGTAGCACTCTTCTGATCAGCTGTCACTGATGATTTTGATGTCTTTCCAAAATACATAGCCGGATTTTGGACTTGCTCATAATCAGTCTCAGCCTTTATCATTTCGAAGTGATATGCCCTCAACGTTCCCACGATGTCATCCAGTGATTGAGCATAGTACTTATCTTCATTCAGCTTAATCATAGCCACATACATAGCCCATTTGGCTGGTAGGGCATCAAGAAGCTTATTGTTCTTGTCACTGTCCGAGTACTCAATGCCATGACTTTCAAGCTCTGTTATCAGATGATAAAATCGTGTGATAATATCATCCAACTGTTCATCCTTAAGAGCCTTGAAAATTGCAAACTGTTGGGTCAACAGCTCTGTACGCTTTCTACGTACCCGTGGATTACCCTCACACCGTTTCTGAAGAGACTCCCAAAGCTCTTTCGACGTCCTCTGAGTCCGAAATGTGTGCAAGATATCTTGAGGTAACGCCATTCGGATAATAGAGAAAGCTTTGTTTTCGGCTTCAAATAGTTTCTTGTCATCTTCTTTCATCATTTGATATGACAGAACCTTTTGACGGCCTTCTACCTCAGATACTGGTGGAATGTACCCTTCATCAATGCACACCCACATGCGCATGTCGTTGAATCGTACAAAATCCGTGAATCTATCCTTCCACCAGTAGTAATCCTCAACTTTCATCAGCTTAGGTGGTGCATTGGCCTTCCCAACTTCGTGATCCATTTCAAGGAATTTCTGAAGGTTCGACATCTTTTCTGAAAGAATTTGAATTTGAACTTAATTAATTTAATTAGAAACTGATTTAAATTAACTTATTCGAATCTAGATAGATTCGAAACTAATTAATGTTTAATCTTTTGAAAGTAAATTCGATTAAGTCTTAAAGTTCAAGCAGATTCGAAATAATGTCAGATTCGAACAATCCCACAGATTCGAAGATAGGTCAGATTCGAAGGACCCGTTAGAGTCGAAGACCCTTAGAATCGAAGGCACAAACAGAATCGAAAATCAGCAGATTCGAAGCTCAGACTCGAAACAGTAATAAACTCGAAACAAACTCGAAAGAATATAGACTCGAGATCCAATTCGAATGTATTAACAGATTCGACACACCACAGACTCGAAAGTGACTGAAATTGACTCGATAGGAGCGTATTTTGGTTAGACTCGAAAATAAAGTAAAACCCTAATTACTCCTATAGATTCGAGCGCCGCAAACTCGAAAAACGGCTAACACTTTGATTTTTTGACGTTTTACGGATTAAATCACTATTTTTCAAACGAAAAATAATGATTTCGACCAAAAACGTGAAAAACCACAAAGTGTTTCCCGAATATGAATTTGCTCAGCCCAAAAACACGTTTTTGAGAGAAAAACCGTCCAACTAGCGTCAAGAAACCTAGAATGTTTCTGATGAACACGAAGAACACCACGAACACTCCGTAGGCTCTGATACCACTTGTAAGGTCTACCACTGACAGATCTATCTAGACGCGGACCCGTTAACGAGTGCGGAATCCTCGTTGACGGTTAGACGGACAACTCTCAACCAACGGAAACACGGAGACTATTAGACGCTGAACGAACGACACACGAACGATCCTACGTACTAATTCTCTCCGAAATGGGACTCACCTAGCTGATAAACTCGAGATCGCCTATTGCTTAATTCCTCACGAATTCTGCCAAAAGTCTGCTAATGATTCGAGTCTATCCCTAATTATAGGCCCTGATTCGAGTCTGTTGTGGGCCAACCTCGAATCTGGCCTAAGGCCTCAATCGAATCTGTCCATCTGACAGATTCGAATCTAACCTATTCGAATCTAAGGATACATTCGAATCTATCACAGATTCGAATGTCTTCCTTAACCTATTCGAATCTAGCCAATACATTTAAACACTTACGTGATGAAACTTATGATTTAACTTATGTTTGACATACTCTTTGACTTTTATGTTTGAACTTCTTGTAATATGTTACATCAAGTTCAAACACACAATCAATAACAGACAAACACATTTTAAACATATATATCAAATTACTGGATAACTCAGAATATTACTTAAATCATAACGTAGATCGATTAGACTGCTATCGTCACACAGGGTGTACCAACACAAACTAAAAGATGCTGGTGTTTACAATCTCCTAAATTGCTTTACTTTAAAATTATGGATGCTTATTTAATAATAGGTTTAGTAATCATTTATGGGATTCAAAAAAAAGGTAAAATAAAATCAGTGTTGGTTGTCAACCCGACTCATTGAATATTAAGCACATTCTACCACTTATAGCATGAAAGATGTTGTCACCCAAGGTAAGTGGCTAGAAATGTATGAGCAATGATCATTAACAATAAACTAGAAATGCTATGAATTTTTAGCAATAAAAATAACAACATTATTGATATCATATACCATGCATCTACACTTATAATGGTTCATCTAATAAACAAGTCTATCTTATCAAACAATAAACTAAAGAACAAGCGTTGTGTTACCTTAATCTCGTATCCAAAATCACTTAAAAACAATCACTATAAGATTTGGAGCCTCTTGTATCACTGACTGCTTTTGTGCTCGAACATACGTCGTACACCTTCAAAACAAAACATCAAAATTTCAACTTTGTATATGAAACATATGACGTATAAATATAGTAAAAAACCTTTCATATCAATCATCTTCCTACAACTCAACCCACTCGAATATCTTTAGCGTGAGATCCACTTTCGTATCCATCCAACTCACCATGACATCTTAAGCGCTTGACCTAATTTTTAATGAATCAGAATACGTGTTGCTTTCCACCTTTGATCCACTAATTGCGTAACATTAATACGTGATGCTCAAGTTCACAAACATGGCATAAACTTTTCGCACAACCTAACATATGACATAACTTGTCAACATTTTGAATGGATATGAGCACGACAACATTAATTTGCTCATATCCCACAACTTCAAAAATATAAAAACCCCACAAAGAAAATTCTAAACACTACAAACTCTAGCAAAACATTAGGATTAATCACCATCTTGTCCTCCCTATTTCTTTATGTGAGGACACAAATACATGTTTAGTAGTAGAGATGACCGTTATAGCATAGAAAATTCTACAAAACTTACTCAATTTAATATTTGACTTATGACATCAATTATACCGATTAGACTCAATGTAGTACTAACAAACAGTCTTAGGGAAGAATTGCAAAAACAATAGCAACATAAGTAGACAACCAAACGACTTTTCGGCGTGAAGTCAACAGTGTGCTATCAAGAGACCCATCTTAAAGTATGTCTGGTTCATTTGGAAGGCACTTTGCATGAACACCGTAGAATCGTAAGATGGAAATTACTGGATACCATGGACCATAGTAAAAATAATAGAAGTACCAAGTAAATATGACAGTTCCTTTTCTCCTCCCAGCACATAACATGGGTTTTTGTAGTTATGTTTAGTATGATTCCAGTGTAATTTGTCTTCATTCCTACACCAAAAACACGTGCCCTATGCTTGTATTTTGCAAAAACTTTGTTGTTAAAGACTGATTGATACTCATGACCTTTTGGTAACGAAAAGACAACCTTATCGACTACCCGTTACTTCAAGACTCACTTTTTTTTGATTTCGATACCAAAAAAGCAAGAAAACTTCAACTTCTTAGATACGGCTGCGGCCGCATACGATACACAAGATAAAATGGTCAACGAGCTTTAGTCACACGTACGGATATAACATAACACATGTGTAACTATCACACTACTATACCCAAATGAGATCAATATTTCCATATATGAAAACACATTAAACCCTCGGATCGTTCCACAAAACTAATCAAGTGATTAAAAAAAGCATGATAAACATCTAGATTCTTGAATTATAAGGTAAATATCAAGAGAGTTGAATTGTTACCTGTTGGATCCGATCAGCAACATTATCCTCAGAGAGTTTATTTCCATACTGATCAGTAACATGAAATACTGGAAAAACATGATATTTTTAGTCAAAAATTAAATAGAATAAAATCATAAAAAAACTAATTAATACAAAATTTAACTGTTAAAAAACATATAATGTAATATTACCATCCATGAACCATCCTCCATCTGAAGAAATGTAAGCTCTCTTAACCAGTATATTCACATCCGTCAAAACCTGAACCACTTCTAACAAACTCCCTCGTTTGTTCCCGCTGTCAACCTACAAAAAACGTTTCCAAAACACTTTGACTAAATTGATTCAGATCAGCACATAGCAGCCATAATAATTTTTTTTTTAGAAAATGAGGGAGAAAGTATATTCCATATCTTGATCAGAGTGGCATTTCTGTCTGTGATGTTATCAACAGTAACCCTACAAATGCACATATAGAATTCATCAAGAAACATATTGAAGTTCCCACAATTCAGCCATCACATAACATGTAATAAATCAAACCATACAATTATACGATTCATAATTAGATAGATTATATAGATGTGCATAGAATGTGATATCATTGTGGAGTGTGATGAACATCATCACTGTCAACATAGCATGGCAAGTACAACACAGAATTCCAAAACATTGAGATTGTCACAATGTAGATCTAGCACATTTCAAATCACATAACAATGAGTATCACTGGAAAATGGATTCAAGTATAGCAAGAGGTCTTTGCCTTAGAATGGTCCTGCATTTCCTTCAACAATTTCATCTCTTCAACAAAAAAGAAAAATCAGCCAAAAACAAAAAGAAAGAAACATATTCCCTGCAAAATATAAGTGGGGCTAATTAACTTATAATCAAAACAACAATAGCTAAAAAAGTGTGTTTTTTTGCATCAAAGCACACCTACCAAAGCATATAAGAGTGCTTTGTGTACGAGTGTTTATAGGGTCCTCCATAAAAAAGCAATCACAATTCTGTGAAAGTGGTCATAGATAAGCCAACTCCAAAAAGTCACAAGATGCAGTGGGGCATAAAGGAAAGAAATTCTACAGATCTTGTTAGAGCTCAAGGACCAAATTACAGCCACATCACTTAACATCATCTAAATGAAGGCACTTTTAACGGTATCACTATTGATCATATCAAGATCCAATAAAACAAATACTCTTACATTTTTAATCCTGCCTATTAATGTCCATTTAATTATTTAATTGCTAAATTGACACTATGATTGAACTTTAATTTTGTTGTATCAGGATTACAATCGCAGGAATACAGCAAGCACTTGCTGGTGGACAACACTTAACTTGATATAACACTTGATATCTTTCTTTAATCCAAAGCAAGTTCCTATAGCCTTCAAACTCTAAAATCTATACTTATATAGGTGTATATCCAACCATTATATGACCTGTTATGCCTAATTAATATCCAATTAGGATACTTGAAATAGGCAGCAACAAGAAATCGAATGTATCACAAACTGGAGGCTTGGAAGAAGCTGCTCAAACTTGAAATTAATAAACTCAAGAATCTCAAATGTCGTGCAAAGGCTTCATAGATGTGTCTTCGGTTACAATTTCTAGTGAACGAGTTCACAACAAACATCAATGAACACAAACTAGAAGAATAAAAAGAAAAACCACAGAAATCGAATGGTAAACAACAAGAAATTAGCAAGAATTCGAACCTGATATAAAAATCAAAAACTTAGGCTAGCATTAGTAGTTGATGTTGCGCAGCAGGAGCGAAGGTGGGGGCAGAGTGAAACCGAGCGAGGGTGTGGGCGAGGTTAAATCGAACAGCAGGGAGGCCAATCGAAGCCGGAGCGGCGGAGTGAAGCGGCAGCGGCGATGTGAGATATCCCGTATGCGAGTTTTAGGAAACAGAGAGAAGGAAAGAAAATGCACGCACGTCTCTTAGGGTTTTAATTTCTATACCTGAGATAAATAATTTTTTTATTTTTTACTTTTAGCTACTCTAAACTTTAGTCAGAATAGGCTTTTTATGAACTTTTAGTGACTAAACTTGCTTCAGTCTGTAAAAGCTTTAGTCACTAAATGGCATATATGTTGTAGTGAGGTGAATCTACTTAAAATTAAAAAAATAAATGAAAGAAAATTGAGAAGCGTGCGCCATTTCCCAAATCACTCTCTTTCAGAAACCCTAACACTGACTCTCTTTCTCACTGTCGCCCCTCATCTCCAACTCCGCAGCCGCCACCGCGTCATCTCTGCCACCGCCGTGTCCTCTCCGTCGCCTCCGCCACCATCGTCTCTCTCGCCTCTCTGCTATGATTCGCGACTCTTCACGTCGCACCGCCGCCAGTACCGGTGCCGACTTCGTCTTCTACTCCGGCTTTGAATGCCTTCCACCTCTGCTACTGCTCTACTACCCTGCTAATCAAACCCTAGGAGCTAGTAGCATTTTTGCTTCTGCTCTGCTAATTAACCTCGATTTTCAGGTAATGCAGACATAATCTTTTGATTTTTGAAATTAAATGGCTATATTGACGACGAATTTTAGCATGAATTTGCTAATCACGTTGATGTTGTTTGGTATATATTTCAATTTCATGGTGTTACTTCTGTTTGCATGTTTATCCACTTAAGGTTCACGTGATTGATTCTTGTTTCCTAATCACGTTGATGTTGTTTGGTATATATGTTGAAGTCAATTTCTATTATAGGTCACTGGTTCTTCTTTGATTATGAAAGTATGTTCCAGTAATTATATATTGTTTGTTTTTTTTTTCACATTATATGTATTTAAAATTTGATGTAGTTCCACCATTAGAGTTGAAATTGCTACAAGAACTATCTGATTTATGGTATGTGTTAGTATATTGAGAGGACTTGATAATTTGGGGAATACTTGTTTCATGAATTCTGTTTTGCAAGCATTGGTTTATGCTCCTCCTTTTAGGAATTTGTCTTGTGACATTGATGTCATCGTAAAGATTGTGATCGATCCAAAAGCTCTCATGCATGTAATAGGGACAAAAATGGACTTTGTAGATGACAAATTGAGGTATTAACATAATTTCTTCATCAATATATCCATGCAGCAATTGGTAAAATTTTTCTAAAGTCAATCTGTCATCGCAACTAGCTGTGGACAATGGAACTTCCTATGCACACACATATGAAAATTCTCTATTTGGTCATATATATGCATTGTGTTAAAACAGGAACACATGCCATTTGATTTCCTGTTGGTTGTTATTGGACTGTTGAATTTATTCATACATTATTAAAAATTTCTAATTGGCATGCTTTACGAAATTACATTGTAGATATAAAAAACTGTTATCTGTAATATTGATTCACACTTTATAATTTTACAACTACTATGAATTGGTAATATTTGTACAATGTAGTATTTGCTTAAAATGGGCAATATATTTTTCCTCCAAGACATTATACATACATGTTGTTATTTGTTTTTTTCCTTATGAAATAATCAGTGCATTAATTAGTTTGTATTTACCTCTATTAATTGGAATAATCAGTGCGTTAATTAGTTTGTATTTACCTCTATTAATTTGTTGTTTGTTTGTTATCTTATTGGTTTATTATTCGTACATAGCATTTGTAGATTCTATTTATGTTGTCTATTCTATGATACCAATTCATGAATTAAGAGTATCTTATTGAATTCTCAAAATCTAGAAGAAAATGAATAAAAAAAGTTAGAATCTGTTTGGCAGGCTTTCAACCTCTAATTTGACTACACTTTAGGCAACTTGATCTCGAGCATAATATTAGAAAAGTGATTAGTCAGAAATATCTAGCTAAGATGATATTTCTTAGCTATGTATCGATCAGGAGAGTGTATGTAGACAAATCGAGGCTAAGATGATGCTTATTAACATATTACCCAACCATACATCTGTCTTTCTGGTTCTTTGTTTTTTTTAATAATCCTTTTTCTTCTCTTAATTTCGTAGTTGTAACTGATGGATAGATCATGGATGTACCCTTGAATCTAGAGCTAGTTTGCAGTATGCAAATGATATGGAATCTTTTTTGGACTTTGCATTTGATAAATCGGGTCATGATGAAAGAATATTGTGTCCTTGCATAAATTGTCACAATAGATTTTATTGTACGAGGCAAGATGTGTATGATCACCTCATATGTCATGGGTTCGAGAAACGATACACCAAATGGGTATATAATGGGGAATGTTCAGAGGCATCATCCTCTAGTACGATTCCGAATGAGGAAGAACGAAATTATCAACATGACATGCATGGGTTACTACACGATCTTTTTCCCACAACTACAATGGAAGAAAGTGATGAAATGAAGTTGATGCAAGTTTGAATAGTCATCCAACAATGCAAAACAATAAAAACAAGTTTGATGATTTGCTTAAAAACGTTGAACATAAAGTGTATCCGAATTATAAGCATAACAAGTTGTCTTGTTTGGTACATCTGTATCATTTGAAATGCCTTGACGGTTAGAGTAGCAAATCATTTTCTATGTTGTTAGAGTTTTTACAAGATTTATTACCTGATGGGAATTGGTTACCTAAAACAACCCATGAGGTAAAAAAATCTTGGCAAATTTAGGATTGGGGTATGAAAAAAATTCATGCTTGTCGTAATGGTTGCATATTGTTTTTGGGGGATAAGGAGAAAGAACAAATACGTTCCATTTGTGGAGCTTCTAGATGGAAACCGTCTGTAAATGAGTCAGAGGACGAGGTAAGAGTACCAAAGAAGAAGGAAATGAACATTTTGCGATGGTTTCCTTTGAACCCTAGACTTCAAAGATTTGTTCATGTCTTCGAAGACAGCACACCTTATGAAATGGCATCATCTCGAACGAGGAAAAGACGATAAACTGCGACACCCAGCTGATGGATTGGCATGGAAAGACTTTGATGAGAAACATCCAGAATTCGCAAATGAACCTCGAAATGTTCGTTTGCCTCTTGCAAGTGACGGTTTCAATCACTCTAGGACAATGAATGTGTCTTACAGTATTTGGCTTGTTTTTCTCATTACATATAACCTACCTCCATTATATGTCATGAAACAACCAAACTTCATTCTCACTTTAATCATTCCTGGTCCTAAAGGTCCCGGAAATAAAATAGATGTTTACATGCAACCTTTGATAAAGGAATTACAAGATTATTATTGGATGTTGGTGTTGAAACTTTTGATGCCTCCGTGAATGAGAACTTTCAGTTGAAGGCTGCAGTGCTTTCGACTATATCTGACTTTCCCGGTTATGCCAATCTTTCTGCTTGGAGCACAAAGGGAGAATATGCATGTCCTTTATGTGGTTTTCATAAAGCTTCAAAATGGCTTAAGAATGGAAGAAAGTGGTGTTACGTAGGTCATAGAAGATGGCTTGAGGCAAATCATTGTTGGCACAAAGACCGTCGATCGTTTGTTGGAAATGAGGAATTAGGACATGTTGATGATGTTGGTAATCAATTAGAAGGTGTTAATTTTCTTGTACACAATGCTGAAAATGGTCCTTGGAAAAAGAAAAGCATTTTTTTCATGTTGCCTTACTCGAAAGATTTGTTAGTGCGCCACAATCTTGATGTAATGAATATTGAGAAGAATGTGTGTGACAACATCATTTGGACTTTGCTTGGACAAGATGGGAAGTCCAAAGATAACCCGAAAGCTCATCTAGACTTGCAAATAATTGGTATACGAGAGGAGCTTCACCCAAAAACACATCCTCGAAGCAATAATACATACTTACCCAAAGCATGTTATGAAATGACACGAGCTGAGAAAGATCTGTTCTTGCAAACCCTTAGGTCAATTAAGGCTCCTGATGAATATTCATCTAATATCTCTCGTTGTGTGCAATTAAAAGAAAGGAAGCTTGTAGGGTTATAAAGCTATTGTCGATCGCGTTACGCGGAACTTTACCTGACCACGTTAGCACAATTATAATTAAGCTATGTGATTTTTTCAGACGTATTTGTCAAAAATATTTAAGTGAAGACACCCTCCAATTTCTAGAATCTCGAGTTGCCGTAACATTATGCAAGTCGGAAAAAGTTTTCCCTCCTTCGTTTTTTACCGTCATGGTTCATTTGGTGATCCATCTAATTAGGGAGGTACGAATCGGTGGGCCGGTAACTTATCGATGGATGTACCCTATTGAAAGGTAAAGTTGTTTTATCTCATGTTTTTTACCATTTAATTTTCGTGACCTGTTTACTTATTTGATATTTACTTTAGGGATCTCCAAACTCTCAAATCTTATGTAAACAATAAAGCTTATCCAGAAGGTTCAATAGCTGAAGGGTATTTGGCTCGAGAAAGCTCATCTTTTTGCTCACGATACCTTTCGGGGGTGGAGACATTATTCACAAGACCAACAAGGAATGATGATGATGACTTTCAAAATGAAATTGAAGAATCCAACTTTCTTCGTCCTGGGCGAGCATTGGGACAACGTATGCATTCTGAGTCTTCATCTCGGAAAAGAAAGAGATTTTCTAAATGTTAGATTGATGACCGATCCCTTAAACAAGCACATCATTATGTGTTGTTTAATGTCAATTCAATCAGTTATTTTCGAGAGTACGTGAATTGTTAATCATGTCATTTCATATTTCATGGGAAATATTATATTATTAACTCAATCCTTCCTCATTTTAAGGGAACATAAACGTGTCATCAAAGGACAATATCGTTCACGTCGGTTGCCGGAACATGAACTTCAAAAGATCCATTCTCAAAGTTTTAGTGAATGGTTTCACAAACGGGTAAATTCTTTTATAAAACTTCTATGAAATTATCATAAAAGATGCTTATTACTATTATTTAATAGGTCACACGTTTAGAAGATCAGAGGGATCCAAGAGTCACAGAAGAAATTAAATGGCTTGCTCGTCGTCCAAATAATTTTATGAAACGATGTTCTGGTTATTTTGTCAAAGGTTATCGTTTTCACACTAAGGACCATGAAAAATTCTTAAGTACTCAAAATAGTGGAGTAGTTAGTGGTGGATGCTTTTAACGATACAACTCAAGGTGGAAGCGCTACACAGGGTGTGGTAAATTACTATGGTTATTTGAAGGATATCATTGAATAAATTATTCTGGTAAATTACTATGGTCCTTTTGTTTTGGCCTCACAAATTGACGAAGTGTTCTATGCTCATGATCCAAAGTTAGAAGACTAGCTCGTCGTAAGACATGTAAAAGTTAGGGATGCATTTAACACCGATTGTGGAAAATCAAGAGGTAGAAGAAGAGGATGACCTTGATGAACTATAGGTAAATTAGTATGTATCATTGAGCTTATACTTGTTTAATAGATTAGCTCATTATATTGTTAGTAACGTGTGTTTTCTTTATTGTATATCATCATTATATTGCTAACATGTTAAAACCTCTTTACTAAATTACATAGGATGCGCAAAAGAAAGTTGCAGACAATTTCTGTTACCGAAGTGCAACAATAGACTCAAGGTTCTACAAGTGAAGGGTAACAAAGGAGTACTCAAGCGCAACCACCCAATCAAGTGCAATCTATTCAACAGCAACGAAGACAAGGAAGTGAGCAATCTATTCATGGGTCTAGTGAAGAAAGACAAGGAAGTGAGCAATCTATTTAGCAGCAAGGTATGTCTCCATAAAATATGGTACCAATCCAGTTTCATTGATCCACACATGGATCGGATTTTGACAATGTGGATTTGTGGCATGCTGCATATTCATCTTACTTTTACATATATATATATATATATATATATATATATATATATATATATATATATATATATATATATATATATATATATATATATATATATATATATATTTACAAAAACAACTACCATATCTATTTGATCACTTAGTTAACTGCTAATTAATTATTTATATTTGGTCACTTGAATGAAGGTCCATCGAAAAAGGTTCGAGGTCCAACTTTGAAACAAGCTATATGGGATATGAATAGCAATGAGTGAGTTGTTACATTTGATGAAACGGAACAGCCTGTGGGGGATGGTGGAGTTCACTTTACTCGTTTTTTAGGAACATTAGTTAAGATGCCTCAACATGTTGCAATAAATTACAAGGATTGGAGGAAAATTCCCCGAAACAAAAAAGAAGATCTATGGAATCTCGTGAAGGTAATATTTACGATGTTTTATTTAATCTTGGATAATCTTTATTTGTTGTTTACAAGTATTTGGATTTTGGATTGTGTTGGCTATTTCATTTGTAGGATAAATTTATATTTGCACCGGTGGAAACAAAAGAAATAAAAAAGTGGGTCATGTCTGACATGGTAGTAAAGTGGAAGTCCTGGAAATACGAGTTGAAGAGACGTCATTATGATCCAAGTCTATCAGTAGAGGAAATTGTGGCTACCCAAAGTGACTCTAGGGTTAACAAGTTGTAGTTCAAGGAGTTGGTTATTGAGTGGTTTTCTAAGGATAAGCAGGTAGGTAGTTGATGCTTGTTTGATGTGTAAAACGTTGTAAATAAAAACATATATAAAGCTCTCTTTAATATCTAATTTGATAGGAGGAAAGTGATATGAAGAAAAAGATTCGTTCCAAGTTTGATGATCCACACATTATGGGGACTAAATCCTTTGCGAGGCTTGCACATGATGAGGTAGTGCTACATTCTATTTATTTTTTATTTACTACATTTATAATTTTTTTAAATATTGTAGAGAACAAATAATGATGGGGTTCGACCTTCACGCGGAACAGTATATCGTATGAGTCGTCCACGCAAAGATGGAAGTATCGTGAATGCCTCAGCTGCTGATGTTGTGGTATAATTTTTTCTTTGAATTTAAATTTAAATAAGACACATTTTTCTTACATACGATAACCATTGGATAACTTGTTAATATTATTTAGGAAAAGTTGAAAAGTGTAATGGATGAATGTAGTACAGAGATGGATGAGGTAATAGACTGGACAAATGACGATCTAGCTAAAGTTAAAGGAAAAGAGAGAGGTGGGAGAATACGATGCTTGGGGAAGGTATTGATCATGAAGGATAACGGATCGTGTTTTTCACAAGATCCCCAAGTACTACTATTGAAGGCTCGTGTCAATGAACTCGAAGGAGAACTTAAAGAAATGTGAGCAGATATGGCACGTATGATGGCTATAATGAAAGGACAAGTACAAAATAATTCAAACACAGAGGTGATGATTTATTTATTATTCTTTATATATATATAATAATATTTTTAATATTGGTCTAAATGATTCAGGTTGTTAATGACTCGTGCAGCGTGTATACACATCGTCGTAATCTGAACGCGAGTAAATGAATTAAACTTCGGTAAGTGTTTATTTGAATCGATTTTGGCTTTGAGACCAAAGTATATATTTGGATATTTGTGTTAAGATCCTGCTGAAAGAGATGGCTTTGAGGCCAAAGTATATATTCGGTTTGTTCAACTTTAGTTAATTGAGGCATTGATCTCCTTTCCATACTATATCCATGTTGTGAAGAGGCTATTGAAAACTTGGATCATTGGTTAGTTAGATGCAAGATTTCAATGTGGTAGCATTGCTTCAATGCAGCCGATTTAGTCTTGGGATCATGGCATCTAGCAGAGGAGCCGTTGCTGGCCACCTATTGTTGCAGGTATCGATGCTTATTCTTCACTTGTATCCCCAATTTCCCATCTACTCTATACTTCCTTCAAGTTGCCTTAACAAATAGATTATATTTGCCAAATGGGAAAATCAATGAACGATCGAATCACAACGATTAATGTGCAATTAAATATCAAAGAAGACGACAGTTGACAAATTTCAAGTCATTTTACCGATTGCTTCTTCATTTCTATAGAGAGAAATTCTGAACAGATTTTGAGAGAGAAAGAGAAGATAGGGATCTATCACTATTTCTTCTATCTCTTGATCAGAAAAAGAAAAGGCAGCCCAGTCGATTGGAGATTTACGATTTTCCTCTTTCTTTTCATGGCTTTTTGATTTCATGGAACCCATGAAAGTGACTTTGGTTCTTTTCTTCGGATTTTGGAAATTCGGACGAAAATCGTTTTTTGTTGAGCTGAAAATTCTTACGATTTAGCAGAGGACTAAAAGAATTTGAGGTAGATTCATCTTCAGTCTCTAGACTCTATCGATTTTTACTGTTTTTAAATTGAATTAGCTGTAGAATTTGTTGTTGATTCAAGTTAGGTTTATTTTTTTTAAATTATCTGGCGGCCTGATTATTCTCTATTTATTCATTGTTTGGTGTAACAATTCTTACTATGCGCTTGCTGATTTTAGAAGTATTTTTATTTCACTTTACATGTGTGTTCCTCACTAGTGTCTTCATAGCGATTAGTCCAAAGATTGATTCATTTTTCGAACTCTGCTGCAAGCAAATCATCCTACGAAATACCCCAAAAAAAAGAGGAAGAAACACTACATGCTACCGTATTTGATTTTTGATTGCTTGCGAAGTATTTTTTTTGTGAAAATGCAGAAGAATGCGTTTGAAGATGCTTCTTGTACTTGAATGTTCATTATATCTTTGTGATCGAGAAGGTACTATGTATGTTTGAATGTTCTCCTAGGCTTTTGCAAATGCAGGAGCTTTATTGAATCTGTTTGTGTTTAACATGCAATATATGGGAAGTCAAGTGTATTGCGAATTCGTCGTATTTGTTAAAAAAATGCTTAAAAGTGATTAGTTCTTATCGTTGTTGATTAGTACTTGTAGTTATTTCATATTCTCTAACCATAATATTTTTTTCATTTTGATTCTTGCAGATAATAAATTCGGTAAACATGCTTTTTATAAAGGAATCAGGAGGTTGCAAAGTTGAAGATGTTGGATGTAGAAACATTAACTGCATTGTAATTTTTGTCTGACTAAAATGGAATTGTTAGAATACATTTGGATTTTAAATTATAATTTTTGTCTAACTAAAATTGAAGTATTGGAATACATTTGAATTTTGAATTGTAATTTTTGTTCGACTAAAATGGAAATGAAGAAATAGTTTTGATATGTCAATATTGTTAACAGGGTTTTATGGTTATTGTTATAAAAGGACAAATATGGGTGATGAATTTTCTTCATCTTTTACCAAGTGAACAAGCAACATCCAAACAGTAATTTCATTAAATAGGTGTTAGGCACAAAAAGGCCTCAGTCAAACCTGTTCTGCATCTAAGGGGGAGATTATTAATCAAACCTGTTTATGCTTTTGAAGGTTGAATTTAAGGCCTGTTATATACCTTATTGAAACCTGAAAAAGATTTGCAATATCAGCCTAAAACTGTTTTATGTGTTGCATGTGTTGCAACAAAGACAGTTTTGCCCAAGCTGTTCAGTCTGCTGAACAGGCTGGACATAAACTATCTACGCTGCTCTACACTGGTGAGCAGCTTGGGCAGTTTACAAGTGCTCTGTTCTTTGTGAACGGAACCTGTTTTTTGTGAACAGGCTAATCACTTTATGGAATGTGTTTCCAAGTCCTCATGTATTGTTTTTGACTGCAAGATCAGTTTTCAAAGTCGAAGACAAAGTGGAAATCAGAACTGCTCAGCCTGCCCAAGCTGTTCTGCTACATGAAGACAAAAGGTTATTTGAAAAAGGGTGACAGACCTTTTTCTTATATCAAAATAGGCCATTACAAGGAAGAAAAACACAAAGGTGACATTCCTTATTTGGTTAAAGGCAATGCGACAGTAGACAAAGTGAAAGACAAAAGTTCTGCTCATATGAAGACAAGTCTGCTTTTCAGAAAAGTGCAGAAAAGGTTATGTTGTCTTTTCAACAAGACCTCTCCTTTTTCATTCCGTCCAATGAAGAAGCTTCACTTAGATCCTCTGAGTGAGTATAAATAGAAACTTCCAAGGATTGAAAGAAAAAGCCAAATAGCTAAGTGCTGAAAACAATAGTGAACATGTATTTAAAGTGTGTCTTTCATGCATGCAAGTCTGCTTGAATAAAACAGTGCTCAGTGTCTAAGCTGTTCTTGTTCAAGCTGTTCCTAAGATTCTTGTAAAACACAGTGAGTGATTCTTAGTGAGTGTATTCATTGTAATTGGTTTAAGTTAGTCTTAGACTAGTTAAACATAATGTTGTATCTGTCATCTCAGCTTGAACCTTTCCGCATTCAAGCTTGTTTGTAATTAACATTTGTTAATAATACATACAAACATTGAGAAAATTGTGTGTAGTTTTTAAAGTGCTGTATTTACCCCCCCCCCCCCCCTCTACAGCTTAAAGCTATATACTTGGGATATCGTTTGGGACCTACAACTGGTATCAGAGAAGTTTAGAGTGTGTGTCATTCTAGATCTCTCATTCTCCCAAAATTTCTATGGACAACAGTGCTGCAAGTTCCTCATACTATGACAATGGCTCAATGGGCAAACCTCCAAAGTTCAATCATCAGAACTTTTCTGGTTGGAAGTGCAGAATGATGCTCTACTTAGAGAATCTTGATGTACAACTACCAGAGATTGTAATGGAGGGTCCCTATGTGCCAACTTCTGTTACAACAATAACTCCTGCTGTTGAAGGAGCTGCTCCTGAAATCAGAACATTTGAGAAAGCAAAAGCTCAATGGTCTGATGAAGACAAAAGACTGGTGGCTCTTGATGCAAAGGCCAGAAACAATCTGGTCATCTCTCTACCTGATGATGTGTTCAAACAGGTTGAGAAAATGAAGACTGCAAAGGAGATGTGGGATACTTTGTGTACTGTCTATGATGGACCCACAATCACACTTGACAACAGGATCAATAATCTTGTTAGACAGTATGAACTCTTCTTTGCAAAACCAAAGGAGACTCTCACTGAAACCTACACTAGGTTTACTGCTCTTGTAAATGATCTCAACGCTGTTGGGATCACCAAGGATAGCCTGACTTTAGTAAACAAGTTCTTAGATGTTCTGCCTGAAGAATGGAATTATTTTTCTACAATTTTAAAAAATTCAGGTACCATCAGAAGTATGGATCTTGTTAACTTATATGGATCCATACTGAATGATGAGCAATCAAGGCAACATAAGAGAAATGCCTTGGAAATATCTAAGAAAGGTGCAGCCTTTGTGGTCAGTGTGAGACAACCTGTAAATCAAGTGAGTGATGTGTTCCCTCAACCTGATCAACAGGCTGATAATAAGGAGGAAATGTCTGATGAGGAAGACAATGCAGATAGTGCTGAACTGGATGATGAGCAGATGATAGCCATGCTTGTCAAAAGGTTCAACAAGAAAAGATTTGGAAGAAACATGCTACAGGGAAGCTCAAATGCTGTAAAAAAGAAAGCATTTGACAAGACCAAAGCTGAGTGCTTCAAATGTGGCAAAACTGGCCATATAGCTGCTGACTGTGTGTCAGAAGCTGTTGGTCAGACATCCAAACAACACAAGACAAACAGGGATGATGGTTATAGGGTTAAGTATCTTATGGCCATGGC
>JAANYP010001025.1:89121-99672 GCA_020465985.1 Centrapalus pauciflorus | reverse complement strand
AAAGAAAGGTGTATATGTTGTGGACATGCAATCTGCTGATCCCACAACTGAAACCTGTTTTCTCACAAGAACAAATGCAGACTTAAACTGGTTATGGCATAAAAGGCTGTCACACCTGAACTTCAAGAACGTCAACAAACTCTGTAAGAAAGAGTTGGTGACAGGTTTGCCTTCTGTGACCTTTGTTAAAGATAAACTCTGCACAGCTTGTGAGAAAGGCAAGCAGAGGAAATCATCATTTAAATCCAAACATAACTTCTCTATTGATACTCCTCTCTTCTTAATCCATATGGACTTGTTTGGACCTGTTAATGTCCCAAGTCTATGAGGAAGAAGATACACTCTAGTAATGGTTGATGAGTTCTCCAGGTACACATGGGTTATCTTCTTGAAGAGAAAAGGAGAGGCTGCTAGAGAAATTATTGGATTTGTGAAAAAGATGGAAATGCTGAACTCTGCCCAAGTAAAGCAGCTTAGAAGTGATCATGGTACTGAATTCCGAAACAATACTCTTGAGGACTTCTGTGAAGAGAAATGAATCACTCAAAACTTTTCAGCTGTAAGAACTCCACAACAAAATGGAGTTGCTGAAAGGAGAAACAGAACTCTTATTGAAGCTGTTAGAACCATGCTGTGTGCATCTGGTTTACCTTCATCATTCTGGGCTGAAGCTGTTAACACTGTCTGCTTCACCCAAAACAGATCCTTAGTGGTGAAAAGGTTCAACAAGACTCCATATGAGCTGCTCAAAGGGAGGAAACCAAATGTCAGTTACTTCCATGTGTTTGGTTGTTCCTGCTTCATTTTGAATCAAAGGGACCAACTGGCAAAGTTTGAACCAAAAGCTGATGAAGGTGTGTTTGTTGGCTACTCTGCTATCTCTAAAGCCTATAGAGTGTACAACAACAAAAGAAAGGTGATAGATGAATCTATCAATGTCACCTTTGAAGAGTCCAAGAATGCTTCCACCAAAGCTGTTCTTGAATCAGTTTCAGGAGAATTAAACTTTGATGATCTGATGCATTCAAACAGTGAAGAGGACTCAAAAGCTTCCACAACACCCAGTGTGGAACCTGTCAATCATGATGGGCATGATGATGATTATGTCAATACACCCTGTGTGAATAAGTGTACTGACCTAATTACAACTGCATGTCCTGAACTTATCAATGCTGATTTTCCTGGTTCCTCTGCTGATATGTTCAACAGTGGTCAGTCATGTTCAACAAGTGAGCAGGCTCAGGACAACAGTGTGTCTGAAAATCTTGAGAGCTGTTCAACAGGACCTGCTGAAGCTGCTGATAACTCAGGAGAATCATCATTGAAGAATGATCCTAAGTGGATCAGATGTCACCCCAATGATCAAATAATTGGTGACATCAACAAAGGGGTACAAACAAGGTGGGACAGCTTAGGGAACTTCTGAATGTTCTCTAGTTTTGTTTCACTAATGGAGCCAAAGAAAGTGGATGAAGCACTAAAAGATGCCAATTGGATCACTGCCATGCAAGAAGAACTCAATCAGTTTGAGAGAAACAAGGTATGGAAGCTGGTCCCTGCACCTAAAGGTAAAACTATAATTGGCACTAAATGGGTTTTCAGGAATAAGATGGATGAGCAAGGTCATGTCATAAGAAATAAGGCAAGACTAGTTGCTCAGGGTTATAGACAGGAGGAAGGAATTGACTATGATGAGACATTTGCTCCTGTGGCCAGGCTAGAAGCAATTCGTTTGTATCTAGCCTACGCTGCTCATAAGAGCATTAAGGTATTTCAAATGGATGTGAAGAGTGCATTTTTGAATGGGAAGCTGCAAGAAGAAGTTTATGTCAAGCAGCCTCCAGGTTTTGAAAAATGAACATATCCAGGCTTTTGTCTATAAGTTGGACAAAGCCTCTATGGTCTCAAACAAGCCCCTAGAGCCTGGTATGACACTCTTACTGAATTCCTTATGAGCAATGGGTATTCCAGAGGTAAAGTGGATACCACACTGTTCATAAAGAAGGTGAAATCTGATATTATGCTTGTTTCAAATTTTGGTGGATGATATAATATTTGGTTCTACCAATGAGCAGTTATGCAAGAATTTTTCATTACTCATGAAATCCAAATATGAAATGAGTATGATGGGAGAACTTACTTTCTTTTTAGGATTACAGGTTAAGCAAACCTCAACTGGAATTTTTATAAATCAAAGAAAGTATACCTTAGATCTCTTGAAAAAGTTTAAATTTGATCAAAGTTCTCCTATTAAAACCCCAATGGCAACCAATGTAAAATTGGATGCTGATGCCAGTGGCAAAACTGTTTCAGTAACAGCTTACAGAGGTATGATTGGGAGCTTGCTATATTTAACTGCAAGTAGACCTGATATTATGTTTGCCACCTGTTTATGTGCTAGGTTCCAAGCTGATCCAAAGGAATCTCATCTAGCTGCTGTTAAAAGAATCTTCAGATACCTGAAGGGTACACCAGGTTTGGGTCTTTGGTATCCCAAAGACTCAAGCCTTGAACTAACAGGTTATTCAGATTCTGATTTTGCAGGCTGCAGGCTAGATAGGAAAAGCACAACAGGTGGATGTCAACTCCTTGGTGGTAAGTTGATAAGTTGGTGTAGCAAGAAGCATAACTCAGTGTCTACTTCTACTGCTGAAGCTGAGTACATTGCTGCTGGAAGCTGCTGTGGGCAGATTCTATGGATGCAGCATCAGCTTGAAGACTATGGGCTTGTGTATAGGAAAATTCATATTCTGTGTGATAACACAAGTGCCATAGCCATTTCCAACAATCCAGTATTTAATTCAAGAACAAAGCATATTGAAGTCAGACATCACTTCATCAGGGATCACATTCAGAAAGGTAATGTGGAGGTAAGTTTTATTTCCACAAATGAACAGCTTGCAGACATTTTCACCAAACCTCTTGATGAAACCAGGTTTAATTACCTTGTCAGCAAGCTGGGCATGTTAATCAAAAGTGACTAAGTGTCCTCAAAGGTCTAAGACTTTGTATGTCTCACACTGATCAAGTTTCTCAGAACAGCTTAGACAGAACAGGCTCTGCATGTTATGTACTTAGCCATTTTTCTGAAATCCTTGAACAGCTTGAACATACAACAGGCTGAACAAAAACAGTTTACTCGTCCAGCCTGCTCTGATGGTCCATTCTTCACTCTGCTCATTCCCTCACACTGATTTACAAGACATTGTCTTGTAACCTGCTCAGCTATTGGACACAACTTGTTCCTACATGGTTGAACAGGTTGAGGGAATAGCTTGAAGAATGAACAGCTTGTGATGTCCCTGCTCATCACAGGTTTGACCAACAGCTTAGACCTACAGTTTTTAATTATCTTTATTCACAATTAAGTTACTTAATTTCTGTTTTTATTTAACTTAATTACTGCGGATAATGTGGGTTACGTGTGTTAGTGATTAAAAAGGGCTCAAGTGGTTCTGACAAACGGTCTGACATGGACAACCGTTCCGTTTTCCGTTAACGACCTTTTCAAATCAACCGCCCAAATGTTTTTCTCTCATACCCTCTCACATTCGAATCCTATAAATACCTCATACTGTTTCATCTTCGTCTTCTTCACTACTACCATAAACCTCCTAAGAACCCTAAAAATAGAAAACTTCTTATCCTAAGGAGAAATCAGTGCCTGCAATACTCACTGGTCAACCAGCAGGAGCTTCAACAGGTACACTGGAGGGTGCCTCCCACGCTGCTCAGCCTACTCAGGCTGAATCTCTGATCCCTGCTCAGTCTAAGGGGGAGGAAACTATTCCTGAGGGCAGGCCAAGCAGCAGAAGGAGGCATCTGATTTTAGAAGAAGAAGAGGAGGAGGAGGAAAGTCCTGAAGCTGCTGTCACTACAGCAGCTAAAGGAAAAGAAAAAGAAGCAACTGATCCTCAGCAGCAAAAAGCAGCAGAGCTTAAATTTCACAAAGCCAGGGCTAAAGAAATGGGTCTTCCTATGCATAAATATTTTGAGTTTAGAGAAGAACATCTTCAAGCCCTGGAAGCCTTAAGAAAAGAAGAAGAATCTGCAAAAGCTGCTAAGTCTTTTGCACTTCAAGAGGCAAGGAAAGTTAAAATATCCTCTCTTGTTGTGCAAAAGAAAATTTTGGAAGCTGCTAAGGGATCAGCAGAAGAAAAGGAAGCAGAAAAAGAAAAAGGTGCTCTGGTCTCAGTGACCAAAACTTCAGTGCCTTCTGCAAGAGCTCAATTTCACTTTGACAACCTGGCAAGAAGAAAATTTCAAGATGTTGCTGATAAAAGGCTTGCCAAGGAAGCAATTGTCAAAGCTGTGCCCATATCAAGAAAATGCAGTCAGTGGAAGTTGAAGATAACCAGAATGGGTGCAGCAGGTCCAGAACTAGAAACATATGACTACACTGACGTTGCACAAATGGGGTACAGAGAATGGATTGAGCTGGCAGTTGCTCTGAATGAGTCTAAGTCTGAAACTACTAAGACTATCAGAGCATAGGTAAAGAAGCTGATGGAGAGAGTGAAGAATCTTGGCCTGATCTTCAAAGAAGTAAGTGAAGGTGTCTATGTGACACAACCAAAAATAAAGGCCAGGAGGACAAGGAAGGATACTGAGATGGAACAACTCCTCATCTTGATAGAACAAGGTGACTATGCTATTGAGATGAAAGGAGTTGATCACAGCCTGTCCAGTGGAATAGAGTTTGAAGATGGCAAGATCATTGAAGAGCCTGAGCTGGGGGCATTTTTCGTAGATCCCTTATCTCAGAAGAAATGCTTTCAGAGAGCATCAGATCTATACAAGGTGGATTTGAGACAGCTTGTAGCCTTCAGACTTGCAGTTTCATTCAGGCAGTCAAGCAGGTGGAGAGCAGCAGTTTGGGATCAGCTCAGAGGCTGTTATGAGAGAGGTGAACTTGAAGATCCCAAGTTTATGATCATCAGGAGTGAAATTGAAGAACTTGAGGATACTAGAGAGGAACTTGAGAAGATGTTTGAAGGTCCCCCTCCATTGTAGTGAAGTCCATCTACCATCTGGGTAGGTGAAGAATGGAAGCTGTCCATCAGTTGGACAGGCTTACCATTATCTGCTCCCAACAAAAACAGTCCAAAATCTGATGTACATTAGTTGTACTTTATTTACATATGTTGTAATTTTCTCTTTTAGATTAGTTGTAATATACATCAGTACATCAGTTGTACTTTTGTAAGAACATGTGTTGTTCTAATGTAATAAAAAATCAGTGTATATATAAACTGATCTTTTACTATATGTTGATGTTGTAATTTTATTTCAACAAATGTACTGTAAAAAATATATAGTGACTTTTGATAAGGCCAGCTTAGACTGGTTATTGCAAATAGGTGGAGATTGTTAGGCACAAAAAGGCCTCAGTCAAACCTGTTGTGCATCTGAGGGGGAGATTATTAATCAAACCTGTTGATGCTTTTGATGGTTGAATTTAAGGCCTGTTATATGCCTTATTGAAACCTGAAAATGATTTGCAATATCAGCCTGAAGCTGTTCTATATGTTGCATGTGTTGCAACAAAGACAGTTTCGCCCAAGCTGTTCAGTCTGCTGAACAGGCTGGACATAAACTGTCTACGCTGCTCTATACTGGTGAGCAGCTTGGGCAGTTTACAAGTGTTCTGTTCTTTGTGAACAGAACCTGTTCTTTGTGAAAAGGCTAAACACTTTATGGAATATGTTTCCAAGTCCTCGTGTATTGTTTTTGACTACAAGATCAGTTTACAAAGTCGAAGACAAAGTGGAAATCAGAACAGCTCAGCCTGCCCAAGCTGTTCTGTTACATGAAGACAAAAGGATATTTGAAAAAGGGTGACAGACCTTTTTCTTATATCAAAATAGGCCTTTACAAAGGAAGAAAAACACAAAGTTGACATGCCTTATTTAGTTAAAGGCAATGCAATAGTAGACAAAGTGAAAAGACAAAAGTTCTGCCCACATGAAGACAAGTCTGCTTTTCAGAAAAGTGCAGAAAAGTTTATGTTGTCTTTTCAACAAGACTTCTCCTTTTTCATTCCGTCCAATGAAGAAGCTTCACTTAGATCCTCTGAGTGAGTATAAAAAGAAACTTCCAAGGATTGAAAGATTAAGCCAAAAAAGCTAAGTGCTGAAATCAAGAGTGAACGTGCATTCAAATTGAGTCTTTCATGCATGCAAGTCTGCTTGAATAAAACAGTGCTCAGTGTCTAAGCTGTTCTTATTCAAGCTGTTCCTCAGAGTCTTGTAAACACAGTGAGTGAATCTTAGTGAGTGTATTCATTGTAATTTGTTTAAGTCAGTCTTAGACTAGTTAAACATACTGTTGTATCTGTCATCTCAGCTTGAACCTTTCCGCATTCAAGCTTGTTTGTAATTAACATTTGTTGATAATACATACAAACATTGAGAAAATTGTGTGTAGTTTTTTAAAGAGCTGTATTCCCCCCCCCCCCCCCTCTACAGCTTAAGGCTATATACTTGGGATATCTTTTGGGACCTACACTATTTTTGCACTCTACTGTTGACTATATAGATCCGATTATATCAGCAAAGATTCCAAACAAAGATGAAGATCCTGAATTGTATTCCCTTGTCAGTGAGTTTATGATGCATGGTCCATGTGGCATCCATAGCATGCATTGTCCATGCATGATCGATAAAAAATGTTCTAAAAACTTTCCTATGAAATTCTCTAATAACACTTCCATTGGTTCTAATGGCTTCCGGCGTATAGAAGACGAGACAATGGATTATTTGTTGAAAAGTCTGGTGTTAAATTAGATAATAGAAAAGTGGTTGCCTATAATAAAGTTCTTCTAAATTAGATAATAGAAATGTGGTTGTCTATAATAAAGTTCTTCTAAAAGATATCAAACACAAATTAATGTTGAGTGGTGCAACCAAGCCGGTTTCATTAAGTATTTGTTTAAATATATTAATAAGGGTCCTGATAAAGCTAAGCTATTGTTTCTTTTGTAAAAAGTAACAATGAATTGAAGATGATAATGTTGATGAAGTAGATGAAATTCTAAAGTACTATGATTGTAGAGATATATATATATATATATATATATATATATATATATATATATATATATATATATATATATATATATATATATATATATATATATATGCATGTGAAGCGTCATGGAGGAGATTTGGATATGATGTTCATTACATGACTCATTCTGTTGCAAGACTTCTTTTTCATCTTTCTGGACAACAACAGGTAGTATATGGTGCAGACGATGATATAGACGATGTTCTTGACAAACATTCTATGGCTTCTACAATAAATTTATCTTGGATGGATTGTAACAAAACTTATACACAAGCACGAAAGTTGACTTACGTTGAATTCCCTACACAGTTTGTGTGGAAATGCCAAGAACGTTGTTAGGAACTAAGGAAGAAAGGTTTTTCTATCGGAAGAATTCATCATGTATCTCCTACTGTTGGTGAAGCATACTCTTTAATGATACTATTAAATAGAGAAAGAGGGCCAACCAGTTTCGACGATATTCGTACGGTTGATGGAAGGATATATGATACTCTTAGAGATACATGTTATGCTCTCGGTCTTTTGGATGATGATCAAGAATACATCAATGTTATTCAGGAAGCAAGTTTTTCTAGTTCTAGATATTTTATACATTGTTTATCTGCAATGATGCTCATCCCAAATAGTCTATCTAGACTAGAATTTATTTGGAAAGAAACATCGCTGTACTGTCAGACGGTCTTCTTTTTGACCAACGGTCTAAATTGAAATGTCAAGGTATGTTATTATTATTTTGGAAAAGTCTACAAATATATATATATTTAGTATTTTACTTTATATATTCATATTAACTCATTATTATTTGTATTGAGTTTTCTTCCAAAATATTTGTAATAATATCTTTATATCATAACGTTAAGGATTGTCACTTATGGAATATCAATACTTGACATTGTTTGAGATTGAAAAAATTATACTTCGCAACAATTTTAGCTTGAAAAATATTGAAAGGATGCCTTACTCGGATCATGATTCTATATCTTCTTCAAATAATCGGTTGATTCTTTTGGAGCTAACTTATGATAGATCAACTCTACATCTCGAATTTGATCAACTTTATGTTGCATTAACAGATGAACAACGAGATGTTTTTGACAGTATTATTGCAACGGTTGATATAAATCAAGGAGGGGTTGTTTTTCGTTTATGGTTATGGTGGAACAGGAAAAACCTTTATCTGGAAAACATTATGTACAGCTATACGAACTAATGGTGAAATTGTTTTAAATGTCGGTTCAAGTGGGTTTGCTTCATTGTTATTGACTGGAGGTAGAATAACACATTCTTGCTTCCTAATTCCCATAAATCTTAACAAGGATTCTCTCTGTTTTATAACGCCAGATAGTGATATTGCCTCTTGATTAAGAAAAACCAAGTTGATTGTTTGGGACGAAGCACCAATGGTTCATAAACATGCATTTGAAGCTTTGGATCAAACAATGAAAGACATACTGATGTCAGAAAGGCCATTTGGAGGTAAAGTTATAATTTTGGGAGGAGATTTTAAACAAATTCTTCCTACCATTCCCAGTGAAAGTAGACACGACATCGTCAACGCATCATTAACTTTCTTTTATATTTGGAACCATTATAAAGTCCTAAGATTAAAAAATGAGATTAACGGTTGAATGTGAATCGTGTAATTTACAGCAAATAAGTGAACTTGGAGATTGGATTTTGGATATCGAAGAAGGCAAGGTTGGTGGCGCCAATGATGATGAAGCAGTTATTGATATACCCATTAATTCAATTTGTCTACCCCTGCATTCTTAAGATTTTTAAAAAATACGAAGTTCTTCAAAGAATGAGCGATACGTGCACCAAAACACGAGGTTGTCGATGTAATAAACGATCATTTGTTGTCATTGTTTCCAGGAGATTGAAAATGTTTACTTAAGCTCTGATAGCATTTGTGAATCAAAGAATATTCAGAACAACTTGAATAAAAGTTTATACTTGTCAGATGTTTTAAACGGTCTTAAGCTTTCTAGTTCGCCCAACCATAAGTTAGTACTAAAAGTCGGTGTTCCAGTCATGCTACAAAGAAATATTGATCAACAGAGTGGTTTATGTAACGGTACTAGGCTACAAGTAATATCAATGGGTGACTGCATTATAGAAACTGAGATTTTATCTGGAGTAATATTGGCAAGCGAACATTTATTACAAGGTTTCGTTGGACGCCTTCAGATTAAAGGATACCTTTCATAATTCAAAGAAGACAATTTCCGCTTGACGTATGCTTTGCTTTGACGATAAATGAAAGCCAAGGACAGTCACTATCGAAGGTTAATTAGTTTGAATCTAAGGGACCCGGTTTCAATCATGGTAAATTATATGTTGCTTTGTCTAGAGTTAAAAGCAAAGAAGGTTTTAAACTTTTAATTCTAGACAAGGAAAGTAGAGTTAGCATCAAAACAACCAATGTTCTTTCTAGGAAAGTATTTTCCGGTTTATAATTTGAAACAATGTATTTACTTTTTTATTTAAATCATATAATTAAATTATACTTTTCTAAATTTTTATATATTTTAATTAATAAGATCAACCAGTGTAGTACACGGGGTAATAACCTAGTGTATATATGTATACATATGTGTGTGTGTGTGTATATATATATATGCATATGTGTGTGTGCGTATCTGTGTGAAGGTTCAAGTAAGTACCAGTAATTATGCAGCGCATTAGAAGGTACGGTATCACTTTTAAAATTAATTTTTTTAGATTTTTTTCAGATTTTTTTCGTAAATATGTTTAAATTAACGTTACAAAGATGATATATAAATTTCACACACATTCACACATTCTAAATGCATGAAATCATTTATCACATATATGTATGTTCACATACATACAAATTTATGTAAGTGTACATTCACATCATCTTTAAGAAGTTAGGAGATGTGAATATATGTGAAATGTATATCATCTTTATAATGTTAATTAAAACATGTTTATGAAAAAAATATTAAAAATAATCTTTTTAAAAGTGGTACCTTCTGGTGCGCTGTATAATGAGTGATCATATTATATATATATATATATATATATATATATATATATATATATATATATATATATATATATATATATATATATATATATATATATATATATATATATATATATATATATATATATATATATATATATATATATATATATATATATACATATAGAGATGAGATCATTGCAAAACCTAAATTTAGTGTAGAAATGTAGAACCAACATCATCCATAGATTTGATTAATCTAAAGTCTTGATTAAAAGAGTCAAGTTTGGAATTAGTGAAAAAAAGATTGGTATTAGTGATGTTTTAATTTCTTTGAGAGGTAAAAAAGGGAAAGACTGAAAATAGCAAAAAGATTGACATTAGCAAAATAAATATCTTTTTTTTTTAAATCAAAATAACATTAATATGATTAATTTTTAAATCCAAAAAATTATACTATAAAAACGTGAATTTTATGCTCTTTAAAACGA
>JAANYP010001025.1:61621-84121 GCA_020465985.1 Centrapalus pauciflorus | reverse complement strand
CTTATGACCATATAGTGCTTCAAACGGGTGCATCTTAATGCTGGAGTAGTAGCTGTTGTTATAAGAAAACTCGACTAACGGCAAGTGAGAGTCCCAACTACCACCAAAATCCATCAGTTGTGCCCTCTGGCAGTGCTAGTACTGGATCCTGAGACAACCGGCGTTTCGGCTTCTCAAATACGAACTCATGGTCTTCATTCCACTCGAACGGGACCGACTGAAGAGTCAAACGAGTCAACGGTACGAGAATCAAGGCAAAGTCCTGGATGAACCGATGATAGTAGCCCCAGAAAACTGCGAATCTCTGCCACATTCTTTGGTTTCTCCCAGCTCATAATGGCCTCAATTTTGGTAGGGTCTACAGAAACACCTTTGCCGCTCACAACATGTCCTAAGAACTGGACTTCCCTAAGCCAGAACTCGCACCTTGAGGACTTTGCATACAACTTATTGTGCCGTAGTACTTAAGAATCTCCCGCAAATGCGCAGCATGCTCCTCTACTGACCAAGAGTATATCAGTACGTCATCAATAAACACTATGACGAACTGATCCAGATACGGATGACAGACCCTATTGATTAGGTCCATAAAGGCTGCTGGCTCGTTGGTTAGCCTGAACGACATAACCAAGAACTCGTAATGACCATATCTCGTCCTGAACACCATCTTCGCGACGTCCTGATCATGCACCTTCAACTGATGATGCCCCGACCGCAAGTCAATCTTCAAAAATACACTGGCCACCTGTAACTGGTCGAACAAATCATCTATCCGCGGTAGAGGGTAACAGTTTTTCACCGTCACCTATTGAGCTTGCGGTAGTCTATACACATCCTCATCGACCCATCCTTCTTCTTAACGAAGAGAACTGGAGCACCCCACGGAGAAGAACTAGGCCAAATAAACCCACGGTCTAGCAACTCCTGAAGCTGACTCATCAACTCTCGCATCTCGGTAGGAGCTAATCGATAGGGTGCATGTGCAATAGGAGTAGCACTTGGCACAAACTTTATACGGAACTCTACTTGTCAGTCTGGAGGCAACCTAGATAGCACCTCGGGAAATACATCAAGAAACTCGAAAATAATATCAACTGTCTCTAGACTATTCTTTTTCTTCTTCGCATCAACTACATAAGCTAGGATGGAAGAAAAACCCTTGGCTAAGTGACGACGGGCCTTAACTGCAGAAATGAGGCCAACACTGCCTCTACTATGCTCTCCGTACACGGTCACAATCTGATCCTATGAAATTGGTAGGCGAATAATCTTCTTAGAACAAGCAATATCCATGCTGCGAAGCTAACCAGTCCATGCCCACTATGGCATCAAAATTACCGATCTTTATAGGTAGTAAATCGACTCTAAACGGGTGGCCATATATCTCTAACACACACTGGGCATACACGTGCTTAACTACAGAGGCACTACCATCTGCTAGCTTTATACTCAACGGCTCTGGTAACAAAACAGGTGGCATAGTGAAGTAAGCAGTAAAAGCAAAAGATACAAAAGAACGGTTCGCCCCAGAGTCAAACAAAACTCGAGCACTATGACCATTCAGAATAAACGTACCGGAAACTACATCATTCGTCTCTCGAGCCTCCTCTGCTATCAACTGAAAATCTAGACCTCGGAATCGAGGAATAGCATCTCTTCGCGCAGAAGAACCTGCAGAACTCTGACCCTGTGTAGGGGGCCTTGACTCCCCCTGTCTCTGATCTCCTGTCGCGGCGTTGTACAATCTCGCGCCTGATGCCCGGCCCGCCCGCAATTAAAACATAGCGGGTCTCTAGATGTATAATCCGGCTGGGTATGGCAAGGCTGGACACAATGAAAACAATGAATGTGTCGAGGATCACATTCCCCGGTATGCCTCTGTTGGCACTTCCTGCACCACCTCTCTCCCATAACAGAACCAAAACTTGATGCTCCTCCCCCTGCGCCCGGATCCACTAAAGCGACTGTCACTGTCATCGGGTCTACGATCAAATCCCTGGGAGAATCTGTCTCTCGGTCTATCGATCCGCTTGGAGTCTACACATCTACGGTCATCACCCCTAGGCTGAAAGTGGCTACAACAACTGTCTCTGTCTCTATCTCGATCAAGGCCTCTGAAATAACCAGCCGACTGAACGCGTCTTGGCTGCTCTACTATGGATTTGTACGGGATAGCTCACTCTCCGGCCTCCGTGCCAACTCGACTGCCATAGCATAGGTCGTATGTAGCCCATATCCATGAACTCCCGAATCTCCTTATACAGACCCATCAGAAATCTCTTAATCTTCCTTGCCTATGTACTAATCTTAGTGGTGCAAACAAACTCAAATTATTAAAAGTCTTCTTGTACTCATCTACGGATATCTGTCCCTGGAATAAAGTCAAGAAAGCAATCTTTAACTGGGCTCGGCGGTCCTCTAGGCAATACTACTCCTCGAATTGGGTCCTAAACTGATCTCATGTCATGACATAAGCTGGCTCGTCCCCCATAGTATCTTTAACTAACCTCCACCACTGCAGAGCGCTGGTACGTAACTGGGCGCTGGCAAACGTTGTCAATTAGTCAGGGTGACAACCTGTAATACGAAAGGCCGTCTCCATATCCTGCAGCCAATAAATGGCCTTAACGGCCCCGGGCTCTCCCTGAAACTCTGGTGGGTGGGTGGCAAGAAACTCCTTATACTTACACCCCTTGCCAACTCCTCGTGATGACCCTACGCCCATCTCAGCCCTTCGATGACCTCTCTCCTGAACCCCATGCGCCTCCGGTGCCCTGGGTAATGGACTGCATAGCCTCGGTACGTCCCCGCTCATTTGCCTCCTGTAGTCGACGGGCAAACTCCTCGTCTGAAACACGTCCCCTAGTGGGACCCTCCGGTCTCTGCTCGTCTGCCATGTATCTCTGCATAACATAAACGACATTACTAAAACAACAATAATATAACTCTACCATTTCTTAGACCTACTCATCAGGAATCAAGCCCAAGGGTCTAGACACTGGTTTAAGCCTAAGCATCACTAGTGATACTTAAACCTTAAACTAATGCTCTAATACCAAGCTGTAACACCCTACTTTTCCACTAATGCCACGTAGGACTTATAGTCCATGTCACCCGATAACATAATCGTCATCAAGGGTAATGTAACATCCACGGATTCAATTTGATGTATTTTGACTAATTAAGTGGAAAAAATTTATATTTAAGTTGAATTTGGGTGATTATTATGTATTTGGATATTTAGCAAAGTTTGTTGTTATTTTTAAGAAAATTGAACTCAGAATCAATTTTGTGGATTATTATGAATTTAAAAGTTATTTATGATAAATTTAAGATTAAATCGGTATTTTATGGAACCGGTTAAGTCGGGTGATGAAATGTGCAAAATGACGAAAGTAGTATATAAAGGGCAATAGGCTTCATTTTCTAGTTTACACTCTCTCTCTACTCTATCTCTCTAGAAGTTCTCTCTACATCTCTCTAAGATAAATCACAAACCGACCGTCGGATTTTCGAGAATTATACGTCATCGGAAAGGTATCGAGGAGTACAACAGTAATCTACAAACGGATTTCAGATTTCGTGCGAATTGAGGTAAGAATCGATCCTTTTTAAGTTATGGTTTCGGTTTTGAAGAACAAGAATCTCGAATCTATCATTTTATGCATATTTAAGCTTGTTTTTGATTGAAATATTGCTGGAATATGAAAGTATATGCATAGTCGAATCGAATCTAGGTATTATACATGATATATTAGTGATTTTTGCATTAGAAATGAAGGATTTAAGTTGAAATGATGATCAGACTCGAATGGGTCAAGATCAGAGTCGAAATACAAGAACAAACTCGAGTTTGGTGCTAGATTCGAGTGTGTACCATTAGATTCTAAGGGAGGGCTTCGAATCTACCCCTAGACTCGAATGAAGGGTTCGAATCTACCCTAGATTCGAGGGGTTATTCGAATCTGATGACCAAGGGGTTCGAATCTGTGCTAAGGGCTCGAATCTGATACATATGATTCGAATCTGATGCATAGTTTCGAATCTAACCCATTAAATTCGAGTTTAATGCCTAAAATTGAGAAATATACTCTCTAAACTTGTGTGTTTTGAATGGAACTTATAAACAACACATAAAATGGCAAGAATTATTCAAGGGACAAGTTATGAACTTGAGATGGGTTCAACTCAATGGTAAAATGGATTTGAACATAGACCCGAAATGGGGGAAAATATTGCAAAATGTATAAAACATGGTTTTATGAGTTAAACGGGTAATGATATGAGGAAATCGTTGTAATTGATATAACAGGTCCCTTGTGGTGTTGTTTAACCCACAGTGGGGTACTTGGAGGAATCCGGTTGAAAGCCCGAAGAGAAATAATATCGGTTTAAAGATAATACGCACCCACTGTGAGTACAGTAGATTTCGCATGTTTATATTTGTTTTATGTAAGCTTTGCCTGCTGAGACCTGTTGTTTCATTGATTGTTTGGAATTCTACTAACTTGCGTAGATTTAGATGCACATTCTTACTTGTTGCATGTCCTTTCGGTTGTTGTGCATCTAGTGATGGACCGGTGGGTCGCATCGATTACTCTGATGTTACTGTGCTATATGACCTGGAGCTGATCCCTCCTAGGCCCGGTAGGCAGTATGTCATCCCCGATCGTACGTTTGTTTCAGATGGTATGTCTAATGCCGAGCTGTGAGCTCGAAGGGGCTGCGGCTCTGGTCCGTACTTGGTGTACGAAGAGAGTATACGACGTTTGTCGTCGGGATACTCTTGGGCTTCATAAAGACTTATAAAATGCGCAATCTTTGTATTCACTAAGCATTCGCTTACGTTTTAGTTGTTGTATTTTTACAGGAAAGGGAAAATCTACTGCTGAACCTTCTAGTTAGGTCGATTTGGAAGATTTGGAAGTTATCTGCTATTTAATCGGTAATTATGATTTGGGACAAATGTTATAATATATTCTGGATGATTGTAATAAATGTATGGGTGTGTAGACCTAGACTTGGTACCTGATAGCACCGTAGGGTGTTTAACACTTGTTGCACCACTTTATTTATGTTTTAATGCTTCCGCACTTAATTTAGGTTATCAGATCATTATGTTATTGTATGTTGGTGATTAATCCTGGGTGTATTGTAATTGGTGGTTGTTGTGGCAAGGGTGCCACACGAGATGGTATCAGAGCAGTAGTTTGAGATTCAAGTGTCCGTGAGGTCTTGATCTCAAACATTAGGTGATGATATGTAGTGATGCTAAGTAATGATCTGAACTAAGATAGGTTATGATCTAGTAATTATAAGAAATTGACTATCATACGGGACAAATGAATGGTGTCTTTAAATTTATGACATGTTGCTAAATAAGTTATATGTTTCGTATTTCAGAACATGTCTGGAGGAGGAATGACACCTGAAGCGACAAGAGAAATGATGCTAGCCATGATGGCTGAGCAAAGAGAGATGATTCAAGAGCAGTTTCGGGCTCGAGATGAGGCCGAAACTAAGCGAAGGGAAGATAAAAGGAAGAACAAAGAAAAAGAAAGAGAAGGAATTAATGAGGAACAAGATGACAACACTGGGTCATCTAATAAGCCCAGGGGTTGTCGGTTTAAGGATTTTAAAGGAAATGGAGCTGTAGAGTTTAACGGTTTAGGGGATGCTGTTGCTGCACTGGAATGGATAACAGCAACTGAGCGAACATTCCGAATCAGCGACTGTGCTGAGAAGGACATGGTTCGTTATGCAACTGCTATGTTCACGAATGATGCAATCATGTGGTGGAATGCCATGGTGAACGCTTTGACATTAGAGAAAGTTTCGGTTATGACTTGGGCTGAGTTCAAGGACTTATTCACTCAGCAATACTGTCCGATTGATGAGCGTCGGAGATTAGAGGCAAGGTTTATGGCGCTGGTACAGGGGACGAAGACGGTGTCCCAATATGCTGTGGAGTTCACGAGGTTAAGTCTGTTCGCACCTCATCAGGTGGACACCGAAGAAAGGAAAGTGACCAGGTTCGAGGCTGGTCTTGACATTGAGATTAGGAGGGTCATGAGCAATGTTCGTTACCCTACATTTGCTGGCTTACTTGAGGCTGCCAGAAATGTAGAGCAGATTTTGATTATGTCAGGCTACTCTGTTGGGTCTGCTGCTGCTTCCACCAATCCGACACAGCCGTCACCGCCGAAGCGCCAAAGGGAGGGAGGATATTCTGGTTCTTCCCGGTCTTCACAGTACTCACCTCAACAGTCGTATCGCCGACAATCTGGTTCATCTGATCGCGGTCGTGCGCGTGCATACTCCATCAACACTGAGCCGCAATATTGCAATAAATGTCATCTGGAGCATTTTGGCAAATGCCCTAACGGACGTGCTTGTTTTTGCTGTGGGGAGCTGGGACATTTTCAGAATGACTGCCCAAGGAAGGGTGATGCTTGCTATAAGTGTGGGGTGTGGGGTCACTATAGCAGGAATTGTAGAAAGAATGCTCCAACGGCTGCTGTCCCATCATCAACACGCTCGTCTGGAGGTTCGAGTGGTGGTTCAGTTAACCGCCGGGGTCAGTCACAGAGGGCACCTGCTCGTGCTTTTCAGATAACTGCAGAGGAGGCAAGGGAAAATCCGGAGGTCGTCACGGGTACGTTCATAGTTAATTCTATGCCTGCACGAGTTTTATTTGATTCGGGTGCCAATAGGTCGTTTGTTTCTACTATGTTTGCACAAAGACTTGCCATGCCACTATCTAGATTATCTGCTGTTCTTGATATAGAAACTGCTAGCAACACTCTAGTAAAAGTAGATCATGTCTACCGTAACTGCACGTTAGTAATTGAAGATGTAGTCTTCAATTTGGACTTGATACCGATAGAATTCAGTGAGTTTGATGTCATAGTCGGGATGGACTGGTTGATCGAGAATGAAGCCCACATAGTGTGTAAGAGCCGAATGATAAAGATAACTACCCCGGAGGGGCGTGAGATATGTATATATGGGGATAGGAGAAGCGGGGATCTGTGTTTGCTGACTATTGCAAAAGCTCGAAAGCTTGTTGCAAAGGGATGTGATGCATACTTAGCATATGCGATTGATGCTAAGGCAGAGAAGAGAACTTTGGCCGATGTGCCGGTTGTTTCACAATTCCCGGATGTGTTTCCGGAAGACTTGTCTGGCGTGCCGCCTGAGAGACAAGTTGAGTTTAGGATTGACTTGATCCCTGGAGCTGCACCGGTGGCTCGTTCTCCTTATCGTCTTGCCCCAACCGAGATGAAAGAAATGATGACACAACTTCAGGAGTTGTTGGACAAGGGCTTCATTCGGCCGAGTTCATCGCCGTGGGGAGCTCCGGTACTGTTTGTAAAGAAGAAAGATGGCACGATGAGGATGTGCATAGATTACCGGGAGCTGAATAAATTGACGATTAAGAACAAGTATCCTCTGCCGAGGATAGACGACTTGTTTGATCAGTTACATGGCGCTAGTGTATTTTCTAAGATTGACCTGAGATCGGGGTACCATCAACTGAAAGTTCGAGAAGAGGATGTGCCTAAGACAGCATTTAGGACACGTTATGGGCATTACGAGTTCTTGGTTATGCCTTTTGGGTTAACCAATGCCCCGGCTGTCTTTATGGACTTGATGAATAGGGTTTGTAGACCGATGTTGGATAAGTCGGTGATAGTGTTTATTGATGATATACTGGTATATTCTAAGTCTGAAGCAGAACATGCTGAACATCTGAGAGAACTGTTGGAGTTGTTAAGAAAAGAAAGGTTGTACGCCAAGTTCTCAAAGTGCGAGTTTTGGCTACAACAGATACAGTTTCTAGGACATGTTATATCTGGAGCTGGGATTTCGGTTGATCCAGCTAAAGTTGAGGCTATAAGAAATTGGGAACCGCCACAATCAGCTACGGAAATCAGGAGTTTTCTTGGGTTGGCGGGATATTATAGGAGGTTTATAAAGGACTTTTCAAAGATTGCAGTTCCGCTGACGGCATTAACGAAGAAGAATGCGCCTTTTGTTTGGGAGACCGTGCAGCAAGAGGCGTTTGATGTTTTGAAGAAAACTTTGAGTGAAGCGCCGATACTTGCCTTACCTGAGGGCAATGACGACTTTGTGGTGTATACCGATGCTTCGAGGTTAGGGTTAGGCGCTGTATTGATGCAGCGTGGGAAGGTTATAGCGTATGCTTCAAGACAGTTGAAGCAGCATGAGAAGAATTATTCGACTCATGATCTCGAGTTGACTGCAGTAACATTCGCATTAAAGTTATGGAGGCATTATCTTTACGGGACTAAGTGCCAATTATACACGGACCATAAGAGTTTAAAGTACATTTTTAGCCAGAAGGAACTCAATATGAGGCAGAGACGATCAATGGAGCTAATAAAGGATTACGATTGTGAAATCCTTTATCACCCCGGAAAGGCTAATGTAGTAGCCGATGCCTTGAGCCGGAAAGCGTATGCTAAGGATTGCTGCTATATGATGACTTCTACCATGTTAACGTCTACTATTATAGATGATGTCAAGGCCGCTCAAGAGGAAGCCTTGAAAGACGAGAATGTTGGTGCTGAGGATATAAGGGCGCAGATTAAAAATATGGAAACTAGTGAATCGGGATTAAAAGGTGTGTACGGAAGAATATGGGTGCCGAAATATGGTGGAATGAGACAAATAATTATCGAAGAAGCACACCAGTCTAGGTTTTCTGTACATCCTGGAAGTACAAAGATGTACAATGACTTAAAGGCAGACTTTTGGTGGCCGGGATTGAAAAAGGACATAGGGCAGTATGTTGAACGATGTAGGACTTGCCGGTTGGTAAAGGCCGAACATCAACAACCGTACGGCAGTATGCAGCCGCTTCCCATTCCGGAATGGAAGTGGGAGCACATTACTATGGATTTTGTTACGAAACTGCCAAAGACTAGGCACCAACATGATGCAGTTTGGGTGATAGTCGATAGATTAACTAAGTCCGCACATTTTATACCGATAAGAGAAAGTTACTCCTTAGAAAAGTTGGCTAAAATTTATATGGACGAGATTGTTTCTAGGCATGGAGTGCCTAAGTCCATAGTATCGGACCGGGACAGCCGGTTTACTTCAAATTTTTGGTCGGCTTTGCAAGAAGGGTTAGGGACAAGGATAGCAATGAGTACAGCTTACCGCCCGCAAACTGATGGTCAGAGTGAGCGGACCATCTTAACGCTTGAAGACATGATGAGATCGTGTGTGTTAGATCTCGGTGGCAATTGGGACGATCATCTGCCACTCATAGAATTTTCGTATAACAACAGTTACCACGCTACGATCAAGAAAGCTCCGTTCGAGGCTTTGTATGGAAGGAAATGTAGGACTCCTACATGTTGGAGAGAAACGGGTGAAACACCAATCGCTGGGCCGGCCTTGCTTCAAGAAACAAACGAGAAGATACAGTTGATTAGGCAGAACATGAAAGCGGCCCAGGATCGTCAGAAAAGCTACTATGATCGGAGGCACAAGCCGATCAACTTTGAAGTAAGTGACTGGGTTTATCTGAAAGTATCACCCATGAGGGGTGTTACTCGTTTTGTAAAAAGGGGAAAGTTGGCTCCGAGATTTGTCGGACCATTTAAGATAATCGAAAAAGTGGGGAATCAGTCATACCGTTTGGAATTGCCTGACGAGATGTCGGGCATACATCCGGTGTTTCACGTTGGAAATCTTCGAAAGTCATTTACTTCTAGTAACGAGGATTGGGCCGACCATACTGAACTGCAGGTTGATGAAAGGCTCCGATATGTTGAAGAGCCGGAGTGTGTGTTAGATACTAAGATGAAGAAATTGAGAAGTAAGGAGATAGAAATGGTGCTTGTACGTTGGAAGCATCATAAAGGAGCAAATCATACATGGGAAACTAAGTCAGAAATGTTAAGAAAATATCCGAAACTGTTTGAGTCCGAGTAACTTCGAGGACGAAGTTGAGCGTGGTGGAGCCCATGCTGTAACATCCACGGATTCAATTTGATGTATTTTGACTAATTAAGTGGAGGAAAAAATTTATATTTAGTTGAATTTGGGTGATTATTATGTATTTGGATATTTAGCAAAGATTGTTGTTATTTTTAAGAAAATTGAACTCAGAATCAATTTTGTGGATTATTATGAATTTAAAAGTTATTTATGATAAATTTAAGATTAAATCGGTATTTTATGGAACCGGTTAAGTCGGGTGATGAAATGTGCAAAATGACGAAAGTAGTATATAAAGGGCAATAGGCTTCATTTTCTAGTTTACACTCTCTCTCTACTCTATCTCTCTAGAAATTTTCTCTCTACATCTCTCTAAGATAAATCACAAACCGACCGTCGGATTTTCGAGAATTATACGTCATCGGAAAGGTATCGAGGAGTACAACAGTAATCTACAAACGGATTTCAGATTTCGTGCGAATTGAGGTAAGAATCGATCCTTTTTAAGTTATGGTTTCGGTTTTGAAGAACAAGAATCTCGAATCTATCATTTTATGCATATTTAAGCTTGTTTTTGATTGAAATATTGCTGGAATATGAAAGTATATGCATAGTCGAATCGAATCTAGGTATTATACATGATATATTAGTGATTTTTGCATTAGAAATGAAGGATTTAAGTTGAAATGATGATCAGACTCGAATGGGTCAAGATCAGAGTCGAAATACAAGAACAAACTCGAGTTTGGTGCTAGATTCGAGTGTGTACCATTAGATTCTAAGGGAGGGCTTCGAATCTACCCCTAGACTCGAATGAAGGGTTCGAATCTACCCTAGATTCGAGGGGTTATTCGAATCTGATGACCAAGGGGTTCGAATCTGTGCTAAGGGTTCGAATCTGATACATATGATTCGAATCTGATGCATAGTTTCGAATCTAACCCATTAAATTCGAGTTTAATGCCTAAAATTGAGAAATATACTCTCTAAACTTGTGTATTTTGAATGGAACTTATAAACAACACATAAAATGGCAAGAATTATTCAAGGGACAAGTTATGAACTTGAGATGGGTTCAACTCAATGGTAAAATGGATTTGAACATAGACCCGAAATGGGGGAAAATATTGCAAAATGTATAAAACATGGTTTTATGAGTTAAACGGGTAATGATATGAGGAAATCGTTGTAATTGATATAACAGGTCCCTTGTGGTGTTGTTTAACCCACAGTGGGGTACTTGGAGGAATCCGGTTGAAAGCCCGAAGAGAAATTATATCGGTTTAAAGATAATACGCACCCACTGTGAGTACAGTAGATTTCGCATGTTTATATTTGTTTTATGTAAGCTTTGCCTGCTGAGACCTGTTGTTTCATTGATTGTTTGGAATTCTACTAACTTGCGTAGATTTAGATGCACATTCTTACTTGTTGCATGTCCTTTCGGTTGTTGTGCATCTAGTGATGGACCGGTGGGTCGCATCGATTATTCTGATGTTACTGTGCTATATGACCTGGAGCTGATCCCTCCTAGGCCCGGTAGGCAGTATGTCATCCCCGATCGTACGTTTGTCTCAGATGGTATGTCTAATGCCGAGCTGTGAGCTCGAAGGGGCTGCGGCTCTGGTCCGTACTTGGTGTACGAAGAGAGTATACGACGTTTGTCGTCGGGATACTCTTGGGCTTCATAAAGACTTATAAAATGCGCAATCTTTGTATTCACTAAGCATTCGCTTACGTTTTAGTTGTTGTATTTTTACAGGAAAGGGAAAATCTACTGCTGGACCTTCTAGTTAGGTCGATTTGGAAGATTTGGAAGATATCTGCTATTTAATCGGTAATTATGATTTGGGACAAATGTTATAATATATTCTGGATGATTGTAATAAATGTATGGGTGTGTAGACCTAGACTTGGTACCTGATAGCACCGTAGGGTGTTTAACACTTGTTGCACCACTTTATTTATGTTTTAATGCTTCCGCACTTAATTTAGGTTATCAGATCATTATGTTATTGTATGTTGGTGATTAATCCTGGGTGTATTGTAATTGGTGGTTGTTGTGGCAAGGGTGCCACAGGTAAACAGCTAATTAACTACTAAATACCCATAGTAAGCATAGTAAGTCACAACTGAACGGGAACCAACCTCTGTTAATGTAATCCAGTCATCCATGATTTAGTTACAGGTTACAATCATCTAAACAAGATTGGCCGATACGCCAGACCACAAACACAAAAGAATACTTACTGAAGTAATCCCTAACTACTATCCACGTGGCGGGTCTCAACTGGTGCCCGCTGTATCCCTAGCCTTTGGCCTCGTACCTGAGATGCACATATAAAACAACTGTCAGCTATAAAGCTGGTGAGTTACCAGTAAACAACATTAAAATAAGTTATAGGAAATAGTTAGCACAATATAACGACTGGAAAGTTAACTCTACTAGTGGCCGGCAACAACAGGTCGACGCCTCATCGGGAGCGACCCGGAATTGCATGCATAGCCCACTCCACAAAGTAGTTGCTAAGTCAGGACCTCTGGGTTGGGAATGACCCAACATGGCTCTACTCTACGTAAAACAACTCAACAGATGATCCACAAGCTCTGCTGTGTACTAACGAGTAATCAATGTATAAAAAAGATCCTCAGAGGACCCGGATAGTAAGCAACAAACCTCTATGAAAATGTAGTTATCAACATTATTGCATCTCTTAAAAGAAGGTAAATAACTCACCTGAAGCATGACCACTATCACAATATCTACAACGGTCTTGACCGGTCCCAGGCTCAACCACAGTATCCTAGCATCATATATATAAATATACTACAATGTAACTACTACTAAAGGAACATATAACAACTATACTACTATATTCACGGACTTGACATAAGTCAACAGATCAAATCCCAGGAGCGCGGTCGCGATCAACCTATCGCGGGCAGCCATCGCAGTCGTGATGCCCCCGCGCTGCTCATCGCGGCCGAGTTCCTCTAAACGCTGCCGAGCTCATATGGCCCGCGATCCTCATCCCGGTTGCGTTCCCACTACCAGCGACCATCCTTAACCGATTCACCCTGATCGTGGTCGCGACCAGGGGAGCGCGGCCGCGATGCGGCGACGAAAAGAACAGTAAGGTCTCTGTTTTAACTAGCCATGGGGATTTCAATCCCCACCTTTAATTCTACGTAATCCAGGGGGTATTAGCCATCTCCAAACAACTCTAGTTACTCAATACAACAGTTCAATTCAATTCAGTAACGATTACTAACCTTAATGGCCCTTTTTTCTCGATTTTGAACTCCAACTTGAAGAAGATGATGATGAGAGTGATTCTCTTGGTGGTGGCTGCTTCTGATTTCCCTCCGCAATCTGTCTTTCTCTCTTTGTTCAGCTGGAAGAATACACCCACACCCACACACACACACACTTTGAATATATGAAGACAAATATAGTAAGCCACACATATATATAAGTTTCGGGTCCCGAACCCAATTAAAACAGGTATAATACTCAATACTCACTAATTAATAAACGTTAACTCGATTATACTCAACGTAATAATTTAGGATTAGAATGTTATTTAGCTCATTAAAACAACCCCAATTCCACCATTACCGCTAATTCAGTTTTTTTTTTTCTCAACCGGTTAGAATTTACACGCAATAGCAATCTATTTTATCAAATCACGTGTAATCGACCAGTTATATTTGACCAAATCATCACGGTCTTTATTACAACCAATAAATAAATTCCATGTACCTGCTACTGATTTCCGGATGTTACAAATTATACCTTATAAACGAGAATTTTATACTCTTTAAAACGAGACAGGTCATGATATATTTTTTTCGAAAAGATTTTATGTGTTTATTTTTCGTAAATTTTTTTTTACCCAGACCACTATGCAATATAACATAGCCTGATCATTCAATGTCGAAGTAACACTTTATATCGTATATTCAACGTCGAAGTAATACTATATATCATGTCTGCAACACTGCATATACATTCAATATTAAAATAGTCAAAGTAATAGTCAAAATTATAACTCAAACCTGGTGGAGTACACTTAATTTAATGAGACCGGTCATGATATAATTTTTTCAAAAAAATTTTACGTGTTTATTTTTTGTAAAAAAAATTAGCCAGACGACCATTCAATATACCATATCGAGATCATTCAATGTCGAATTACAGTTTATATCAAATATTCAACGTCGATGTAATACTATATATCATATATGGAACACTGCATATACATCCAATACTAAAAAAATCGAAATAAATGTAAAAAATAGTAGTCAAACTTGATGGACTACCCTTAATTTAATGTTAATTGCATATTTATCATCTTATCCCTAGTGTTATATTATAATCACATGATGTAGATTGGTTCTATAGTTCTGCACTAAATTAAGATTCTGCAATGATCCTATATATATATATATATATATATATATATATATATATATATATATATATATATATATATATATATATATATATATATATATATATATATATATATATATATATATATATATAGGTTCAATGGGGAATCTCGATGCATTGGGAACCACGAGGAACAAAAAATGCATAATAAATTACTAAGGGTGCACTAGGGGCATTATTGGAATACTTATTATATTAAAATTAATTAATTTTTTAAAATATAATAAAACTAGATTAGGAAGGTAAATCTAAAAATTAACTACATTTCCTATTTATCCCCATCATTCTCTCCCTCACCACTCTCTTTCTGTCTCTCCCCCTCTTCGTCCATGGCCGCCCATTTCTCCATCTATCAATCACAGCCGGCCATGCACCATCTCCACCACCACATCGTCATCATGCCACCACTAGACCCACCACCATCACTTATGCATCTGACCACCGCACCACCACCACCCCTCTTGCGGCAGCCCACCATCATCACCATTGCGGCAACCTTTACCATCACCCCGAGAATCCACCACCGAAACCACCATGACATTGACAATACATCACAACCACCATAACAATGCACCATCATCGCCACGACAACCACCACCACTGTGCTTTTGTTGAACAAAGATGAACTAGATGTGCATGTTGATTCCAACATAAACCTATTGAAGATGAAGATGAACACGTTGAAGATGAACACGATGCATCCGACCATGATGATGAACACATTGATGACGAACACAATGCATGATGATGACCAGGGCTGGTGATTGGCAAGGTCAAAGTGGGCCTCCGCCTAGGGCCCATAATTGAAGAGGGCCTCAAAAAGAAATTTAGTTATGTATTATGTGTGAAAAACAGAAAAAGGTAAGCCCATTGCCCCATCTGTGAAAAAAAAAATTAGGTATGTATTAGGGTTCTGTGAATTGGCGGCTAGCTTGCCCAGTTGCCCTTGCGAAAATGGAAAGGCACCGTGATGCTGTGTGCAAAAATGGAGAGTCACCGCCGTCGGTTGAGTTCCACGAGGCGTCGATGCCATGAGGGTTGCGTCTGCCAGACTCGCCTCCAGCCTCCAGCCTCCTCGTCTCCTCCCCAGTCCACTCCTCGACCTTGCAAATGGCAACGGTAAGTACTAAGTAACGTTTTTTTTTTCAATTTCATTCTTATATCTGAGAAAGTTTGGTCATGTATGAAAATAAACAAAGTTCTATACGGATTACGGAATTTCAATTTCAATATTTCATTCGCAGAATCGCAGACGCAGTCACGCAGACTATACTTTAATTGGGCAATTGGCCTTGTTCGAAATTTTCAGAAATCTTCTGCTTTGATTTCTGTCTCACCTCTACTTGGTTTCTGGTTACTTGATTGACTTGAATCTACTCTTCTCTTCGGATCAAACAGAAGCCGCAGGCCCCTCGTTGCGAGTTTGCGATTTGCTAGTAGACAGTGGACTGTGGACAGAGGCCCTCAGGTTGTATCTTTTCATTCTTTCAACTTTTTCCTAATGGTTTTAATATTTTATAAATTTCTATGTCTTCTAGGATGAGAAATTAAACACGAGTCTGGGTATGAAAAACATAAAAAGAAAAAACGAATTGAAGAGCTTGTTAAGTCTCAAAGTGGTGCTCTTGATAAGTTTTTTAAAAATAAGAGTAATGTTAATCATGCTAATATTAATATTAATGATATGAATGTTGACAATGCTAATATTAATATCGATATTGATGATACTAATGTTAATCTTAATGATACCAATGTTGATTTTGATGATGCTAATGTTGATGTTGATGATGCTAATGTTGATGTTGATGATGCTAATGTTAATCTTAATAATACTAATGTTGATGATGCTAATATTGATATTGATGATGCAAATGTTAATCTTAATGGTACAAATGTTAATGAGGCTACTATTGATATTGATGATGCAAATGTTAATCAAAATGATACAAATGTTGATGAGGCTACTATTGACACTAGTGATACTAAGATTGAATGTCAGGATCTAAAAATTATGAAAATTATGAATAATCAAGATTAACTGATTTGAATTTATCAGAGTATAAATCAATAATCTTGCTTTGAATCAAAGTTTAATTAAGAAGTTTGCGGAATAACACTTAATTATTTTAACAAAAACTTTCAGAATCAATTAAGCTTAAAACATAAGAAGTAATCAAGACTGTTTATATTGCTGAATTCAATGATTACAATCACCTCTAATCTGTTTTGATTAGACGAAGAACACAGACTGTTCTTAGGGTTTTACAACCTTAGAGGCTTAAGAAAACTTAACAATAAAGCAATTACAGACTCAAAAAAATGCAGAATACTTCTTTCTCTATGTAACTTCTATACAATATTCTGTCTATTTATATTGCTTTATGGACGTGTTTCCTTGAAGGACTATGACTTCTCTGATAGTAGATATGCTGGAATCTTCGTGTAGATATCTTCCCTGAAAATCAGCACATTCTGTTTATGAAACTGTTGAGCAGCTTGAATGACTTGACAGCATGAACTGAGCAGCTTGAGTTGTTTTGCTCTGGCAGCTTGAACTTTTACACTGGCAGCTCGAGTTTCTTCAACTAACAGCATGAACTTTGTATTTACATGAAAAATCTACTAACAGTCTGAGAAGTCTAAACTAACAGCTTGAGTATACTTAAACTATTTCCCAACAATCTCCCCCTAACTTAATTCTTTATACAAGACTTTAAGTTCTATACAAATAAGGAAATGAATAAGTAAACTGTTATTTACAAACCAAGGCTTTCAAAAACTTACAACTGTGCAAGCTTCTGATCTACAGCCTTCAAAAATTCTCTCTTCATCTCTTCTTTATCACAAGATATCCTAACTGATTTTATTTGGAGCAGCATATCTTTTGAAAAATTATAAAACTCGAGATTGAAGAAAATACCAAACCCATCTTTGAATGTGATTCTGTAAGTTCTGGATTTTACAAAAATATGAACTTCCTTGATCTGTTTCCCTTTCTTCTCAGCATCTTCTACTTCTTTTCTTGCAAATTCAGGATCAGCAACTGAACTTAGATCTCTGATAAGTTGTTTTACTTGTGGAAGATCAGATCTCACTTGTGAAACAGATCCTATGTGGTACATCTTTATCAGTTCATCCCTGGTCAGCTTATGAACCATCTGCCAGAATGTATCAAACTCCTCTTCTGGTCCAGACTCTCTCCTTATCACAAACTTGACCCTTAAATTTCTTTCATCCAGAGACCTAGCAAACCAGTAGTTGATTTCTGGCTTTGTGAAATCATGTTGATCAATCAACTTTTCTATCTCCATAGCCTTTTGCAAATGGTGCTGAAAGATCACCTTCTTAACAGATGATGGAATAGAAACAGTAGGTTGATCAGTGGGAGCAGGTGCATTGGCAGCTTCAGGGTGGACTGGTTTCGTTGATGGTTGGACTGATTGGGACGGTTGAACTTTTGGTAATGGCTGAACTTCTGAAGAGACTCTTGTTTTCTTTCTTTTCTCCATTTCTTTGTCATGTATTTCCTGCAGCCTTTCAGTAGTCATGGACTGAGCAATCTTCTTTGGAATATCTGCTGCAACGGCAAAATTTATTAAGAATCTTCTATTCTCAGCCTTGGTATGCCCAGTTGGCATCTTCCTCTTCCTTTCACCTTGCTTGACCACAAACCCTCTTAGGTAATCTCCTAAGGTTTCATCATCTTGCATTGGGGCATGGGTTTGCTGGTCTAAGGCCTGATCTTGTTCTTCTGCTAACTTTCTGGCAATCTCAGCATCAAAGGCAATCTGGGCTTCTCTGGTAGAAAATTTGTGCTTTGGAGACTCAATCAGAATACCCTTGCCCTTATCTTTTGTAGCAGAAGATGTAGCTTGGACTGAACTAGATGGAGCTTGACTGCCTTCTCTTATAACAACTCCAGTTGCTCTTGTAGAAGCAGCTTGAGTTTCTAGGCTAACAGCTTGAGAAGCTGTTGGGACTGCTAGCCTAGAAGATGGAGGTGTTGATGCTGCTTGGACTGTTGGTGTTGGAGCTGCTTGGACTGGTTCAGGAACTTCCTGATTCTCCCCCTTTTTGGAAGCATTGGTTTGGTCAGAAGGACCTACAACCTTTGCCACATGGGTTTGAATCAATTGCTCTAGTTTGATGAGCTTACTCCCACAAAGAGTAAATCCTTTGTGTAGATAAGCCAGTTTCTGATTGTGAGCAGCTTCTGCCTGTTTGAGTTCATAGATTTGTGCCCCCTGTGCAGCAATGATGGACATTTGGTATTCCAACATTGTTACAACAGGTTTCAGCTTTGGATCCGTTAAGAGCATCAGTTGCAGGCTAGTCTCAAGATCAGAAAACACCAGGGGTGTTTGTGGTCTATCACTGACATTAACACCAGAAGTAGAAACCTCTGGGCCCCTCTTTTCTTGGTACTGGGGACTTCCAGCTCGTGTTTGCACACATGCTGTTGCCATGGGTGTGGTCTTAGAGATGTTGGCCCTGTCCTGTGCCTCTTGTGCAGAGACATCAGTAGTGCCAGCCACAAAACCCATATGAACAGTCTCAGAAGAGATGTTCACCTCCTGAGTGAGGTTGGGAGTGTCCTCAATTGGTTCCCTTTGGATATTCTGTGCAGAAGTATCCTCCTGCACAGGGATATATGGCTCTTGTCTAAGGGAGGAGGAGGAAGGAGCTCCTCGTCCCCTTTTCCTTTTATATAAGTATCTGAGTGGGCGTTTGGGCTGTACAAAAGGATCAGAGGGAATATCTGTATCATGAGGAGTGGGTTGGGGTCCTGGGGTTGAAGCAGTAATGTTAGGCTGTGTCTGCTCAGGCCCCTCTCCTCTGTTTCTTGTGATGATGTTCATCATTGCAGAGGGCAATGGAGCATCTATACTGACAAAATTGGCACTTGGCTTTATCAGCCTTTTGATTGAAGATAGTGAGTGCCTATGAAAAACATGTATCCTCTTATGTAAATTAGAAGTAGTGCAGGTGTGTGCAATTATTTTTGCCAAAAATCGAGGATACATCAAAAATTTCCCATTCTTCAGGGAATGATGCCTTAACATTCCTTGAAAGATCATATTTGAAAAATTGAACTGTTGGCCAGTAGAAAAGCACACTAAGGCAGTGGCAATATTTGAAGAAAATTCTGACCAACCAGTTCTTTCGGGGCTTAAACATTGCTGAATAATATGCACAAGGTATTTCCATTTAGGAGAAAAATGTGCTTTCAAGAAAGTAAAAGAATCAGCAGGACCCCTATATCCAATATTTTGAAGACCAAAGTGTAAAGCAGTAAGAGTTAGGTCTTTTATACCTGTGGCATCTTGAAGATGCAGATGACTTCTGATGGACTCCTCAGTGATATTGATGGTAGTACCATCGATTGTGGAAGTCAGGGTAGGCACTCCATTGATGGTTTGAACATAGGCACGATTCCAGAATTGCTCAATATGAGATATGTATATAGTGGGGTTAATATTGAGGGCATAGTGGATATGGAAGTGCCTGAGGAAGTCCATCATATCATGGAACGGTTGAAGGTCAGTGTGTTTCAGGGTGTATGGGAGGCAGTTGTGTTCTTTTACGAACTCCATTGATCAAGAAACGACGGTTTGGGGTTTAGGGTTTGAAAAGAGTGTGTGTATCGTTCAGAGAGAAAACAGAAGGCCGTGGAAGAAGAATATGTAACTGGTAGTTACAACTGAACGAAACTGGGACCTTTAAAGGTTTCGAAAAGGTTAGGTCCCGCGCACACATTTGAAAAATTACCTAAATACCCTGCACACTTTGACAGATCAAGTGAAAATAACTAGCAGTCCGAGAAAATGAACTAGCAGCATGAGAAAAGACTCATGCTGTTAGTGTAAAATTGTGCAACTTTTCAATAGAACAGTGTCTCCCCCTTAAATTAGCATATAAAGATGATAATAATAGAAACCAATTAATCCATGTTTACCATACCAATGTTTGATATTAGGAAAGTGAACCTTCCTACATCAAAAGGTTTTGTAAATAGATCAGCTAGCTGATCATCTGTATGTATTTTGGTAACTTGGATTAACTTCTTTTCATTACAATCTCTGATGAAGTGAAACCTGATTTCTATATGCTTGGTTTTTGGGAATTTCACTGGGGTTTGCACAATGCTAATTGCACTTGAATTGTCAATATAAATAGGAGTGGATAAGAAATTCATACCATAGTCTCTTAGCTGATTTTGAATCCACATTACCTGGGAGCAGCAGCTTGCAGCTGCTACGTATTCTGCTTCAGTGGATGATGTGGAGACAGTTGTTTGCTTTTTGCATTGCCAAGAGACCAGTCTTGCTCCTAAGTATTGACATCCACCAGTTGTGGATTTTCTGTCAATGTTGCATCCACCATAGTCACTGTCAGAGTAAGCAGTTAGTTCAAAAGGAGAGTCTTTAGGATACCATAGACCTAAATGTGGTTGGCCTTTAAGATATCTAAAGATTCTCTTAACAGCAACCAAGTGAGAAATCTTTGGAGAGCATTGAAACCTGGCACACACACAGACAGCAAACATTATATCAGGTCTAGAAGATGTTAGATACATGAGAGATCCTATAAGGGATCTGTATAGATGAATGTCCACATCTATGCCATCTTTGTCTGTATGGAGCTGTTTATGAGGATCCATTGGAGTGCTTGCAACCTTTGTGTCTTGATAGCCAAACTTTTCCAGTATGTCTTTGACATACTTTGATTGACTTATGAATAGACCAGTAGGCTTCTGTTTAACCTGCAGCCCTAGAAAGAATGTGAGTTCCCCCATTGAACTCATTTGAAATTTTTTGTGCATTAGGGCCTCAAAATCTTTGCACAACCTATCATTAGTTGAGCCAAAGATGATGTCATCAACATAGATCTGGACAAGAAGAATCTCAGTTTTGATGGATTTAGTGAAAAGTGTTTTGTCCAGAGTGCCTCTCTTGAATTCATTCTGTAGAAGATATGAGGACAGTGTGTCATACCATGCTCTGGGGGCTTGGTGAAGACCATAGAGAGCTTTGTCTAGCTTGTACACCCTGTCTGGATACTTGTAGTCTTCAAAACCATGAGGTTGACACACATACACTTCCTCTTCAATTGTCCCATACAAGAAAGCAGACTTAACATCCATTTGATACACTTTAAAGCCTTTGAAACTTGCATATGCTAGAAATAGTCTGATGGCTTCAATTCTTGCTACTGGAGCAAAGACATCATCATAATCTATTCCTTCTTCTTGAGTGTACCCTTGTGCTACTAGTCTTGCTTTGTTCTTGATGACTATCCCTCTCTCATCCTTCTTGTTTCTGAACACCCACCTTGTACCTATTGCTCTCTTACCTTTAGGAAGATCCACCAGAGTCCATACATTCTGAATTTTAAACTGTAAAAGCTCTTCTTGCAAAGCTTCAATCCAGGATGAGTCTTTTAGTGCTTCTGATGCCTTTTTAGGTTCTAGTTGAGACATGAAGCAGGCATGTTCAAAAGCAGCTAGGCTGAATTCTGGAACTGCTTGTTCAGCAGCAGCAGTCTCATTGTGGACCATCTTCCTTGTTTGAACAGGAGTACTTGGATCACCCAGTATTTGATTGAGAGGGTGATACTTATGAACTCTTAGTGTGGGTTCTCTCTCTGTTTGGAAGGACGTTCCAAGGTTTGTGTCATCTCCATCAGAACCAGTGAATGGTTCAGTTTGTGGAACAGCTTGAGTTTCTAGACTAACAGCTTGAGAAGCTGTTGGGACTGCTAGCCTAGAAACTGGAGCTGTTTCCTTTTGTGTTTGAGTTGTGCTGTCAGGACTTGGGAATGGCACTTCAGTGTCTGGATTTGCATCATGTTGAGTGCTCAGGATCCCTGGAGGATCACATGACAGAAGTGGTAGAGTGGTGAAATCATCCCAACTTGTTGAATCTGCAGCAGTCTGAAACTTTGTGCCAACAGCATGAGAAATTGTATTGGTAGCATGAGAATTTGTGTTAGCAGCTTCAACCCTGTATGCATCAGCTTCTGCAGTATACTCAACAAAGCTCAGAGAATTTGTTAATGAATCTAAATCA
>JAANYP010001025.1:0-51704 GCA_020465985.1 Centrapalus pauciflorus | reverse complement strand
AGTTCCATTGTCTAATCTTATCACCTTAACTTTGGAATTGGATTGGTTTTCTATCTTAAGGATAAAAGACTTAACTAGCTCAGCAGTTTCATCTTTGGACCTAAGAAAGTAAACCCAAGTAAATCTGGTGAAATCATCAACAATGACTAAACACTATGCCCTTTTATTCAAACTCAAAACAGATGTTGGACCAAATAGATCCATATGTAACAACTGAAGAACAGATGAGATTGAATTTACTTCTTTGGCCTTATGAGAAGTTTTGTGTTGCTTACCTTTAAGACATACTACACAATGATCATCACAAATGAACTCCTTTTGTGGTAATCCTCTTACCAGATTCTTTTTAACTAAAGCATTCATGGACTTGAAGTTCATGTGACACATCCTTCTATGCCAAAGAGCAGACTCATTTGATGATGCTTTGGATATTAAACAGCTTAAAGTATTTGATTTAGTCAAGAGATCTGTGTCCAGGCAGTAAACATTGTCCTTTCTTGGTGTTCTTAGTAAAACAAGTTTTTCAGGAACTTTGAAATCCTTTGAAAGAACAATGCACTCAGAATCTGTGAACAGAACAATGTTTTGTTTGTCACAGATTTGAGAGACACTCAATAAATTGTACTTAAGCTATTCAACATACAGAACATCATGGAATGTCATGTTGCCTGCATTAACAGTACCTTTACCTGTAACCTTACCTCCTTTTGAGTTGCCTCCAAATGCAACAAAACCTCCATCAAAACCTTTGAAATTTGACAAGCATTCAGAATTGCCTGTCATGTGCCTAGAGCATCCACTGTCCAAATGCCATCTTGTTCTCTGAGGAGACCTGTGGTTGCCCTGCACAAATAACAGCTTAGTTAGTAGTGGAGTAAACCCAAACCAAATTGGTTTTGGGTTGGCCTTGTACATTGACATAACTAAATACTGTTTTTGACTTCTTATATTTAGTGAGATCTACTGATGGAGTCTTTGGAGAGTATTTGGTGATAATATGAGGTATCCAACTATTTTGATCATCTTTTCTTCTGACAGTCTCAGATGATTCACTAGCAGTTCCAGATTGATGCTCAGCGGCTTGAGCTGTGTTTGTAGTGCTAACAGCTTCAGTTTTTGCACTAACAGCATCAGATTTTGACTTAGCAGTCTGATCTTTTGCATTAGCAGTTTGAGCATCAGATTTGTCCTTGACACACCATATTTGTTTAAAACTTGATTTAGGCTTTGCCAAAACTTGTTTTTGATGTGTGGACTGTTTTTTATTAACTTTTGAAAACCTGTGATCAACTGTTTTCTTTGGAACTGATGTGGAAGGTTTCACTTTTGAGTGCTTTGCCTGAATAGGATTTGATTTTGTGTGATGCACAGTCTGTTTTGCAACAGCTGGTTTATAAAAACAATCCTTGGCTAAGTGATTCTTCCTTCCACAGTGAAAACATCTTTTGACAGTTTGAATTGGAGAACCAAACTTTTCTGCCAATTTCTGGTTCTTGTTTCTCTGATTTCCTCTTACCTGCTGTTGTTTTGGAAACTTTTGAACACCATGCTTTTGGCATGTGCAGACAGAAACAGTTTTACCTCTTTTATTTCCTTTTGATGAAGATGCAATGTTACAGTTAGAATGTACAGGAACTTGTGGAGTAGCATTGCATACACTCATCTTCTCTTTCCCTTTCTTACTGGGAGCTTGGATCTCTATGGGTGCACTCATTGTGTCACAGTCTTTATTTTGAATCTTATCTTCCTTTGATTTAAGACTGTCATCAAGGATAGGATCTACAATGGTCATAGACTCATCTAGTGGTTCATTGACAAGTCTATCAGCAACCTCACTCATTGGGTGAATGTACTTGTTGTTGTATGGAGGTGGAGTAGCTCTGTATCCTATTCCTTCTTTGGGATTAACCTGAGATTTTACTCTATCTTTAAATTGGACTTCCATTAGGTGTTCCAGCTTTTGATTTGCTAACTTAAAGTTTCCTAGATCTATGTTAACAGATTCTAGTTTCTTATTAGCCTCTAACACCTTTTGTTCAGTCTCTTCTACCTTTTTATTCAGAGATTCTATTTTCTTATTTAGTTCCTTTTTCTCCCACTCATGATAGGTTCTATCATAGCCCATTTGAATCTCATTATCCTTATAATCATTGATCTGTTTTTCCAGATCTTCTATGGCTTGCATGTATTCATATCTCCTTTCTTCCATCTTAGCTAGAGTTTTGCACATGCTCTCATTATGATCTCTGTACTTTTTAACCATATTTTTGCATGATTGAGAGCAGAGTTTAGAATTTACCTCAGATGGTAGTTCAGTGGAGGAGACATTTGATGTTTCTGCCATAAGTGCTTGATTTTGAAATTCTTCCTCTGTCTGATCACTCCAGTCAAACACATTGTCTTCTTGAGAGACAAGTGCTGTTGATGAGGATGCTTGGATGGGCTGTGAAGTCCTTGATGGCTGTTGACCTTGAGATCTACATTCTCTGGCAAAGTGACCAAGCTTATGACATTTATAGCATTCCACTTTTGATTTATCAAAAGCTGGTTTGCCTTCTGTTTTGGCTTGAAAGTTGGACCTTCCAGTTCTTTTAAGAAATCTTTTGGCCCTCATGGTCAGCATTGCATGTTGCCACTTTAAATCCATCTCTTCAAGATCATCTGGATGAATTTGTTCCAAGTCTTCAACATTTAGAGCAAATAATCCATCATTGGCAACAAAAGCCTCATAGTGAATTTCAGCAGAGTTGCCATCACCACCTGAAAAGGAATCACAGTTATTAGATTTTTCAGAAGACAGAAGAGCAGTGTTGTGATTATAAGAAAAGGATTTCTTTTTAGCATCAATCTCAGTCTCAAACACTCCTAAACTGTTATACAGATCATCCAATTCTATCTCATCAAGAGTGTCTTTTGTTCTCCATTGTGCAGCATAGACTGTCCATTCTTCTCCAAGAGATCTGAGAAACTTTCTGTTGACTTCATCTTGATCCAGGTTGACCTTTGCACTTTCCAGTTCACTTATCAGTTTGTTGAACCTGTCAAAAATTTGAGTAAGGTTTTCATTCTTGCCACCAGAAAAGTTTTCATACTGCTGTTTCAAGAGGTCCTTTTGGTTTCTCTTGGTCCTGGCATTACCAGCAAACGTCTTCTCTAAGGCATTCCAAAGAGAATGAGCAGTATAAAATTTTTTGAACTGATGTTGATAAGCATTAGGAATGGCTATTTGTAAAAGTGTAAGTGCTTTCACTTCATTCATTCTAGCCTTCCTTTCAAGTTCAGTTTTTGGAGGAGTTTTGACTGGTTTTCCCTCGTCATCAAGTTCTGGATCAACTACAGGAGGAAATTCAACAGCTTCCCATATGGCATAATCAATGAATTGAATATGCTGTTGAATCCTGAGTTTCCACATCTCAAACTCAGTGGGCTTGAGCATAGGCACTTTGAGTCCTTGCCCAGATCCACTACTGCTGTTTTCAAATTCCATTGCAAAACACTTAAAAATTTAAAAGAAAGTTTTCGACTTTGAAAAACAAAGAACGACCTGTGGCTCTGATACCACTTGACAGGATCTAAATCTGAATTACCAAGACTAACTGATTTGAATTTATCAGAGTATAAATCAATAATCTTGCTTTGAATCAAAGTTTAATCAAGAAGTTTGCGGAATAACACTTAATTATTTTATCAAAAACTTTCAGAATCAATAATGAATAAACACACAAGAATTGATCAAGACTGTTGGTATTGCTGAATTCAACGATTAAAATCACCTCTAATCTGTTTGATTAGACGAAGAACACAGACTGTTCTTAGGGTTTTACAACCTTAGAGGCTTATGAAAACTTAACAAAGCAATTATAGACTCAAAATTATGCAGAAAACTCCTATACAATAGAAAGACCTATTCTATGTATTTATATTGCTTCTTGATATGTTTCCTTGACGAATGATGACTTCTCTGATAGTAGATATGCTGGAATCTTCATGTAGATATCTTTTCCTGAAAATCAGCACTTTCTGTTTATGAAACTGTTGAGCAGCTTGAATCCCTTGACAGCATGAGCAGAGCAGCTTGAGTTGTTTTGCTCTGGCAGCTTGAACTTTTACACTGGCAGCTCGAGTTTCTTCAACTAGCAGCATGAACTTTGAATTTACATTTAAAATCTACTAACAGTCTGAGAAGTCTAACTAACAGCTTGAACATACTTAAACTATTTCCCAACAAAACCTAATCATTCGACCATATCTATTTCATCACACAATTCACAGCCTTCACATGTTTCATAGGGTTCACAGGATTCACTTGTTTCATAAGGTTCACAAGCTTCTGAATCAGACTATGCACATTTTATAGGATTAACGAGTCAAACATAACATTCAACATCATCAAGGGTTTCATACTTTACATTCACAAGCTTCAATGAGTTGCATTCTAAAACAATAGGTTCACAATATTCAAAGTCATCAACGGGTTCAAACATAACATTCCAAAGTTTCAACGAATCACATAAAAGATTTAATAGGTTGCATTTGAAAGCATGAACAGGCTCAAACTTAACATTCACACACTCAGCGGGTTCAAATGCAATATTAAAAATTATCAACTGGTTCAAATGTAACATTCAAAAGTTTTGACAAATCACACAAAAACTACAATTTATTAACACTTAACACTAAAAGGATCGAATGATTAATTTTTCTAAATATTCGATCACAATTACCTTTATTATCACGAAGGACTTATCTCCCTTACAAATTGGGAAGAAACAAACGCCTGTCTTTTTCATATTTTCGGTTTTGCCCTTTTGAATTTATTTAATCCCTTTAGTTATTACTTTTGGATGCTTATGTGTATAAATATTATTGGTTCATAATGTTCTTAACTAATTAAGTGTTTGCAAAGGATCTCATACACACACAAACATACATACAGACACACATGCAATGGTCCGTTGGACGGTTGTTATGATAGTAATTCAATTCGTTGATTACGACAAGATAGTGTGGCTGCAACCTACGCGGACGCGTAAGCAAGATCCACACGGGCATGTAGCCTAAACCTTACACCAACCTGATGCTTTTTACACTGCCCCTGTAGACAAATACCTATGCTGCCGTGTAGTTGAACCTACGCAGCCGCGTGAACAGAATTTCAGCAATAGATTGTTCTGTTTTTGACAGCTTCGGGAATTCACTCTAGAATATGTTTTTAACACTTTTAAACATTGACTTTGGATAAGAAACACTTCACAGCTTGTATGTAACAATCACATATCAATTCAACACTTTAAATCCATGAATTTAATGTTTGATCTCAAGCTTTGAGACTTACCTCAAGTTTCTGTCATCGAGGACTACGAAGAAGAGGAAGACAAGGATGATGGAGACGATTGAAAACCGACTTGGGGATTAATTGAATTGTTTCTGTTGACTTCTTCTTCTCCTTGTTACTGTCCACACAATACACCTTTAAGTAGGTTTCTTTGGATGAACGTAACTGAAAGCAAGAAACCAACCAGATGAACACATACATATTCTACACATATAAATATACATATTCTACATATATGTTGTATATATATATATATATATATATATATATATATATATATATATATATATATATATATATAGGTTCAAGATCTATGGAAAACCATCTTTGACTGGAAAACTGGAAAACAATATTAAATGCACATGTTCATTACGGTAAAATGTTAAATTTAATGCACAACTACAACATACATATGTTCAAATGTGCATTATTATTGACTAGTTCACATAATTTACATGTTCATTAGGGTAAAATGTTTCATTTCATGCAAAATAACAATATGCACATGTTCAAATGTGCAATATGCATGAACATGTGTATATTACGCATTTTTGCATGAAATTAAACATTTTGTCTTAACGAACATGTATATGATATGAATTAGTTAATCATAATGCAATTTTGAACATATGTATATTATAATTTTACATGAAATTTAGCATTTTATTATAATGAACATATGCATTTGATATGGTTTTCCAGTTTTCCAGTCTAATATAGTTTTCCATGGATCTCGACCCTATATATATATATATATATATATATATGTAGACACACACACACACACACATAATGTTTTCGTATAAGTACATATAAGGTGTGATTTTAATATTGAACAAGATTTTAGAAAATTTATTTAATCAAATTATAATATATGTATCGAAGTAATCTATGGATTTATCCAAACCGGATCTTTTAGAGTCTAAGTGAATAAGTAAAATTATAGGTGGTGAAGATAAATCTTTTACCAATAAAATAGGAAAATGACGTTTGAATAACGAATTTTGATATCAGGAATATAGTTGGCTATCGTGGTGATTGTCATAGTGAATGAGTTGGTGTTAGCCACTTTGGAACTTCTGAATTGTACAAGCACTATTAGTAACAATGTTGTGAATTCATAATTGTGTGTATCCTTATTATTTGTCATCATCAGAATCCCTTGATAATTCATGTTCATAATATAAGTTTACAAGTAACCGTATCTGATTCATATGATGGGTTTCTATGTTTATTCGTGGGTGTCGTCCCTTCCCACATACATGTATGATATGATATATAATAACTATGATGTTACTTCATGTGGCAAAATAGATATTATAGGGGGTGTCAACTCTTTGAAATACTGTCTAGGAGTGCTGTCCTCCTAAGAATACATACAAGTTGGGGTATCGCCCCCTACTTAGTACTCATGGGAGTGCCGTCTCACATCCTTTTTATTTATAGTTTCATTTTCCATACACATGCACTTTGTGCTTTCACCTTGTTACTCGTTAGGCCGTGGGCTTACCCCGTTTGGGGAATTACTTTTCAGTTGGAAGTAAAGTTAAAGGCCCGATGACCTATTGATTCTGATTAGCTGGAAGGATACCTAAAGATGTGGATTTTTGTAGAAGACTTATTTCCACTTGCGCCACCTTATGAAGTTTTGAGTCGGGTAGACTATCTGATCAATAGTTGGCATGTAATGTATTAGTATTTTTGACTTATGTTGTATTCCGCTTGACTTAACATTTGACTTGAATAAATGTTTAATGACTATTGATGAAAAGCTTTAAATTATCCCGTATTTTTGGAGGTAATAACTTTACGGATCGCGTGTTAGTTCTTATAATTTAGGACGGGTGTTTCAATATGGTATCAGAGCAATTAATTAAGTGAATTAAGTTGCCTTTAGGTGCTTAGTCTTGAACCTAGAAACTGCATGATCACTATTAGCCTAGACACAGATATATACGAGATAAGACCATAAGTAGACTTTAGTATGGGTAAGGGTAAGATATGGTTTATACATATGTATACATGTATATGTGTTCCGCAATCTTCAATATTATCTTAACTTTTTATTCATCAATGAATCGTCGTTCTCATCCATAACATTCCAATATTATTCCTTTGATCTACGTCTTAAACTCCTAAAATTTAGAATCATGGCTGAAGAAGATAGTCAGAGTCGCGTCAACAAGAATGTTGATAACGATGATCAAGTGATGGTGGAATCCGAGGACATTGAGAATACCGACCCATACCATGAGACTGAATCTGAGGATGAGGCCGACCTGATAACAACCCAAGAAACCATAATCATGAAGTGGGTGACCCGATATGTACGACACGCGATGGTTGAAACTAGCATGGAGATACAACGTGGTTTTCAGGAGATCAGAGATTTGATTGCTGCTTCCGGGTCTAGTGCCGGAGATAATGGATTCCAGAATCACACTGGTGGTGAAAGAGTTGTGATGGAGCCTCGATCTAGATGTGTGGAGCATGCTACATTCAAATACTTTAAGGATGCGGAGCTATAGAGTTTGAACGCGACCCAGAGCCGGTCAAGGCTCTTGAGTGGATCGAGCGGGTCGAAAGAGCTTTTCGGCTGAGCCACACAGCTGAAGTCGACCAGGTCGAGTACGCCGTTGGATTGCTAGTAGAACAAGCAGGCACGTGGTGGAAGAATGTAGAGAGTGCAACTGATTGATCAGGATGATGACTTGGGCTCAGTTCACAAAAAGGTTTCAGGAGCAGTACTGTCCGGTAGATTTGATTAAACAGATTGAGAGAGAATTCCTATTTTTAGAGCAAGGAGAGATGACGGTATCCCAATATGAGGCTTCGTTCAGAGAAAAGTTGAAGTTCGCTAAAAGGTACATCACTTAGGAGACACAAAGAGTAGATAGGTTTGTGGACGGACTCCGAAAAAAGATCCGTGAGTTTGTGATTCTACATAAGTTTCTAACTTTGGAGGAAGCATCATTGTGTGCTTGGACTAGAGAGAGTCACTAAGACCAGCATCAGCTTTGATGCCAGCGCCATCAGCCAAGAGGGCACGCACTGAGGGGCAACCGCAATGATCATTCGGGTTTTCAGGGTCGCAGTCAGGCTTTCAGCTTCTAAGAAGTCATTACAAAAGAGTACGTCTGTTCTTTTCGTGGTCTGGCTAGGAATTTCGGGTCTTTATTTTCTCATCCTAGATCTCACCAGCAGCAGCAAAGGTCTTTTTCTCAAGGACCTAGAGATTGTCAGAGGTGCGGGAAAAGGCACCATGGATAGTGTTTCAGCCCTTAGATTCCATGTCAGTACTGTGGGATTGTTGGACACGATAAGTCCAATTGTTTGAAAAAGTCAGAAGCATGTTTTGAGTTCGGAGACTTGGGGCACAAGGCTGTGGATTGTCCTTGCTAGACACAGAGTATGGGTGGAAGCACTACTACAGTTCAAAGGACATCCACGACTACTCCTGCACCAAAGAAAAATGAGGCCCTAAGGGCTAAAGCCAGAGCATTCCAGATCTCTGCTGATGAGGCACGTGAGACGCCTGATGTTGTTACCGGTATCTTTCTCCTTAACTCTTTACCATCTCGCATATTATTTGATTCTGGTGTGAATCATTCATTTGTATCGTATATGTTGGCTCGACATCTAAATGTTACACCTAGTACTTTATCTATGCATGTATCTATGGAGACTGCTAATGGTTCCATTGTTCTTGCGACCGAAGTCTATAAGAATTGTGTTTTAAATCTCGAAGAACGTGATTTTCCTATTGATTTGATTTTGATGGTCATTGGTGGATTCGATGTTATCATAGGCGTGGAGTGGCTGGCAGCCAATAATGCCAATATTCTCTTTTCGAAGCATATGATACGAATTCCTGTTAATCACGAAAATTATATTTATATTTACGGTGAGCGTCGTAGTGGAGACATGTGTCTAATTCCATGATCAAGGCCCGTAGACATATCTCTAGAGGTTGTGAGTCTTTTCTTGCTTATGCTGTTGAATATTCTGAAATAAAGAAGTCTGTTTCCGATATCCCTATTGTTCAGAAATTTCATGATGTTTTTCCCGATACGTTGCCAGGCTTGCCGCCCAATAGGCAAGTTGAATTCCATATTGACTTGGTGCCGGGAGCAGCCCCGATCGCTCCTGCGCCATACCGGTTGGCACTTGCAGAGATTAAGAAGATGATGTCTCAGCTGCAAGAACTTCTTGACCAAGGTTTCATTCGACCGAGCAGGTTGCCGTGGGGTGCTCTGGTTTTATTCATCAAAAAGAAAGATGGTACCTTTCGGATGTGCATTGATTATCAAGAGTTAAATAAGGTTACCATAAAGAATAAATATTTGTTACCTCGTATAGATGATCTTTTTGATTAGTTGCAAGGTGCGTCATAATTCTCAAAGACCGATCTGAGGTCTGGCTATCATCAGTTGAAGATATTCATGAAGTTGTTGTCCCAAAGACCGCTTTTCGTACTAGGTATGGACATTATTAGTTCTGGTAATGCCATTTGGCTTAACAAATGCTCTTGCAACATTTATGGATCTAATGAATCGAGTTTTTCGTCCGATGCTTGATAAGTCGGTGATAGTCTTTATCGATGATATCATTGTGTACTCAAAATTTGAATTTGACCATGCCATGCACTTGAGACAGTTGCTAGAGCTGTTGCGAAAGAAGCAACTATATGCCAAGTTTTCAAAATGTGAATTTTTGCTTCATGAGGTACAGTTCCTTGGCCACACAATTAGCGGCAAGGGAATTTCTGTTGATCAATATAAAGTCGAGGCCATCCGAAATTGGAGGCAGCCCAGTAATGCCTCTGAGGTCCGCATTTTTCTTGGTCTTGCTGGCTATTATCGCCGATTCATCCGCGACTTTTCTAATATCGCAGTTCCGTTGGCCGCTATGACTCCGAAAAGTGTTAAATTCTCTTGGGGAGAACCACAGGAAGTGGCATTCCAGGCTTTAAAGAAACATTTGAATGAAACTCCAATTCTTTCTTTACCTGAGGGTAATGAAGATTTTGTGGTTTTTAGTGATGCATCACTACACGGTCTCGGATGTGTTTTGATGCAACGGGGTAGAGTTACTGCTTATGCATCTCGTCAACTTAAAGACTACGAAAAGAATTATCCTACTCACGACTTGGAGTTAGAAGTTGTTGTTTTTGCCCTAAAATTATTGCGACATTATCTGTATCGCACCCGATGTCAATTATATACCGACAACAAGAGTCTCAAGTATATCTTTGATCAGAAAGAGTTGAACATGCGTCAAAAACGAGCCATGGAATTGATCAATGATTATGACCGTGAGATGCTATACCACATGGGTAAAGCTAACATGGTGGCCGATGCTCTAAGTCGCAAGTCCTACTCTGACATTCTATGATTTGCAACAGCCCGAGTTCTCGCTAAGACCGTTATGATCATCAAACTTATTCGATTTCAGACTAAAGCTTTGACCGATGAGCACATTAAGTCTGAGCGCATGATTGGCTACGTCGAGCACCTTTCTCCCGATAATCGAGGTGTTATGTTATTTGATACTCGTATTTGGGTACCTAAACGAGGGGGTATTCGTGATATTGTTTTGTTTGAGGCCCACAATTCCCGACTTTCTGTTCATCCGGGTAGTACAAAAATGTAAAGGGACTTATGTGAGGACTTCTGGTGGTCGGGACTAAAGAGGGACGTGGGTGATTATGTTCAGAATTGCACAGTTTTCCTGCAAGTTAAAGTAGAGCATCAGAAACCATATGGTAGTATGAAGCCGTTGGATATTCCTTATTGGAAATGGGAGGCGATTTCCATGGATTTTGTGACAAAACTACTCAAGACTCTACGACATCATCACTCTATCTGGGTTGTAGTTGACCCACATTTCATTCCCGTTAGCGAAAACTATTCAATGGATCGGTGGGCACAGATTTTCATTGATGAGATTACTGCTAGGCATGGAGTTCCTTAAAAGATTAAATCCGACCGAGACTCTCGTTTCACCTCTCGATTCTGGCAGAGTTTTCAAAAAGAATTGGGTACGTGTGTCACCCTTACTACTGTGTTTCACCCTCAGACCAATGGCCAGAGCGAGCGAATGATTCCGACGATCGAAGATATGTTGAGCGCATGTATTATTGAGTTTGGTGGTAATTGGGATACACACTTGTCGTTGATTGAGTTTTCATATAATAACTCATATCACACCTCTATCGGCATGGCACCATTTGAAGCCTCATATGGTCGCCGGTGTCGTACTCCTACATGTGGGCGTGAGGTTGGTGAACGACCTATTGTTCGTCCAGAGCTACTACAGATTACTCATGATAAGATCCAGATCATTAGAGAGAATATGAAGGCGGCCCAAGACAGACAAAAGAAATATGCAGACAAGAAGCACCGACCTGTTGAGCTTGAGGTTGACAATAGGGGTGTGCAAAATAACCGAACCCGAATAACCCACCCGAACCGAACCTTATTCGGGTTTAATGGGTCGGGTTATCGGGTTTGTTAATCGAGTTAAATGGTAACCGAATAAGGTTTTCGGTTCGGGTATCGGGTGGGAAGTAAAAAATTCGGGTTACCCAAATAACCCGAATAACCCATATATCAATAATTAAAAAATTAATAATAATAATATATCATCCCATCTTGGCATCTTGCGTCTACTTTAGTAAAGATGTTGGTTTTTATTTTTTACAAACCAAAAACACATCTCTTTTCGACTCTTCAACGGTTCCCCGTATATAGAATATAAATATTTAAATAATTAATTTTAAACTTTTTAACCCGCTTAACCCGTTCTACCCATTTTACCCGACCCACTTAACTCATTTAAACCATTTTATAGAGGGTTCTATTTTTATACTAAAACCGATTAACCCATTTAACCCAAACCGAATAACCCGATACCCATTTAACCCAAAATCGATTAACCCATTCTCTTATTTGGTTCGGGTTCGGGTAGTTAACATATACCCTCATACCCGAATAACCCAAAACCCGTTTAACCCGCCCGAATAACACCCCTAGTGGGCAGTATGGTTATGCTTAAAGTGTCGCCTTGGAAAGGCATAATACGGTTTGGGAAGCGAGACAAGCTTAGTTCTTGATTTATTGGACCTTACAAGATAATAGAGCGCATCGGTGTGTAAGCCTATCGACTTGAGTTGCCACCTGAGTTAGCCGGAGTGCATGATGTATACCACGTAAGCTATTTGTGCAAATGCCTAAAGCACGTAGAAGATACGGTGGTTACTTCGGATGTGCAGATAAATAAAAAGCTACGCTATGTGAGGAACCAGAGAAGATGTTAGACTCAAAGGTCAATAAGTTACGCAACAAAAAAATTGAAATGGTTTGGATTAAGTGGAGACATCACCGTGGATCGAATCATACTTGGGAGTCTAAAGCTAAGATGCTGTCCAAATTCCCTCACCTATTCGAAGCATGATGATATCAAGGACGAGATCAAGCCAACGGGGTAGAGATTGTAACGCCTGTAAATTTTGGTAAAATTCAAATTCCAACATTTCAATTCATTCCTAAAATTTTGATGTTTTATAAACAAAATGGAATTATGAGTTTTCTTTATTATATTTTTAAAAGAGAACGAAAAATCATGAATATCAACTATAATATCGAAATATTTCATTTTCGGAGCTTCGTATAGAAATACTGACGACATTCGAAATCTTTATTTTCAAAAGAAAAAAAACGAAGACACGACAAGAGTTGACTTTCACCCCTCCATCTCCCATATTTTTAGTCATTCCCCTCATCCCATCACTTTAAATTTTTTTAATCCAATTGTCATTTCTGTTGTTTAAGGTGCAAAAAATAATTATGGTTTCTTATCTTATATATACATCCACATTCTTCAATCAGAAGTCAAAGAAACTTTTTTCATCTTTAAAATTTGAAGATTTTGGTGGTAGAAATTTGTATATTACCAAGTTAGCTTCATCAAAGAAGGCTTCGTAGTGAGATAAATTCCTTTTAAAATTCATCATATTTTTAGGGTTATGTTATAATCCAAATTTTTTAAGATAGGTGCTTACAATCAATATTTATATTTATATTAGTGGTTAAAACTTTATATTCTCCAAAGAACTCAAAACTCTAATGGAGTTGTGATGGATTTTATGGGTTTTACCAGTAATCAAAGTTTTGATTACATAATAAATAAAGATAAATAAATAAATATATTAGTATGTTAATATTATATATATATGTAGTGCACATGTGTGTGTATATGATGTGCACATATACATATTTTACACATATATTGTATGTGTGTGTGTCTATATATATATATATATATATATATATATATATATATATATATATATATATAGGTTCAAGTGAGTACCACTCATTATGCAGCGCACCAGAAGGTACCACCCTTAAAAGTAATTTTTAAAATTTTTTTTTCATGAACATGTTTTAATTAACATTACACAAATCATATTTGCATTTCACGCAAATCCGAACACTCTAAGTGAAAATTTTAAAAAGTTTTTTTAAAAGTGGTACCTTCTGTTGCGCTGCATAATGGGTGGTACTCTCTCGAACCATATATATATATATATATATATATATATATATATATATATATATATATATATATATATATATATATATATATATATATATATATATATATATATATATATATATAGGGTTAGGTTCAACGGGGCACCTGTGTGCATCGTGCAACTTAAGAACCTATATACACCGTTAGATCTACAAAATGAATGGCTAAGATTACAATGGCAAAAAGGAAATAAAGATGAAATTCGTGTATGCATCATGATGCACGGTTCACATATTAGATGTGCATAAGGGTATTTTGGGAAAAAATAATATATCAAGTCAACTCAAAATTAAATTTATATTGATTGAATATTTAATTCAATAATCAAGTATTAAATGCTAATAAATTTATAAAATACACTTCTAAAATTATAAAATTTCAATTGAACAAAAATCCAACATGATGCTTCATCATCTTCATTGACTGTGCATCTTCGTATTCATCTTTCCCAGGTTATGCATCATCGTGTTCACATGGGGCACCATGTTATGCATCATCGTGTTCATACTGTGCATCTTCGTATTCATCTTTCCCAGATTATGCATCATCGTGTTCATCGTGATGCATATCTGGAATTTAAACGTGTTAATCACCGTCTTCAACATGTTCATCATCATCTTGATGCACCGCTAATGTGCATCATGTTTGAATAAAAAACATCAACATTCATCTTTTGAGAGAGAGAGAGAGAGAGAGGTGGGTGAGGGAGGAAAGTGTGGAAGAAAATAGGGAAAGTGATTAATGATATTAATTAGTTTCTTATTTTTTAACTAATCTATTAATTAAAAGATCAATTAATTTTTTAAAATAATTAGTATTCCCATATTACCCTTATTGCATCCTTAGTAAATAGGTTATGCATTTTTGGTTCCCACTGGTTCCCAATGCATCGTGGGGCCCCATAGAACCTCAATATATATATATATATATATATATATATATATATATATATATATATATATATATATATATATATATATACACACACACACACACACACACACACACACACACACACACATCCATAATATATAATGTTATCGTATAAATACATATAATGTGTGATTTTAATATTGAACAAGATTTTAGAAAATTTATTTAATCAAATTATGATATATGTATCGAAGTAATCTATGGATTTATCCGAACCGGATCTTTTAGAGTCTAATTGAATAAGTAAAACTATAGGTGGTGAAGATAAATCTTTTACCAATAAAATAGGAGAATGACGTTTGAATAACGAATTTTGATATCAGGATTATAGTTGGCTATCGTGGTGATTGTCATAGTGAATGAGTTTGTGTTAGCCACTTTCGTTAGGATCTCACCCAACTTACTCTTACATAAAAGTAATCATTTAATAAAAATAAACCTCGTAACCCAGATTTCACGTGGTCTATTCACGTGAACGATCTCATGTTTAACTATTTAAAAAGTTCAACTCAATATCAATATTTAAATTACCCATTTAAATAATTGCAGATACCTAGCCTAAAATTAGGATGTTACATATTCGTTGGTTTTTGAATTTTAAATAATGAATCACAAATTCAAAAATAAGTGAATCAATGCATAACGTGTGTGTGTGTCTGTGTGTTTGTGTCTATGTGTATATATATATATATATATATATATATATATATATATATATATATATATATATATATATATATATATATATATATATATATATATATATATATATCTGTGTATGTATGTGTATATATATATGTATGTATGTGTGTATGTATGTATGTATGTATGTATGTATTTATGTATCTATCTATCTATCTATCCATGTGTACATGTTATCATATTTGTAATGTTAATTAAAACATATTAATAAAAAAACAGATTTTTAAAAAGTTTAATTTAAAGATGGTATATATATATATATATATATATATATATATATATATATATATATATATATATATATATATATATATATATATATATATGTATATATGTACATAATGGAATTCTTTGTTTGGATTTCACATTCACACACACCTGCACATATATATATATATATATATATTTATATATATATATATATATATATATATATATATATATATATATATATATATATATATATATATATATATATATATATATATATATATATATATATATATATATATATATATATGGATGTGTGTGTGTGTGTAAGTGTGTGTATAGTGGGGTTCAAGGGAGAATTATATTGCATCAGAAAACTAAGAGTAAATTATAAAAATGATCCCCGTGGTTTGGTCAAAATTATGGATTTGGTCCCTCATCTTTAAAAATTGCATAAATGGTCCCTAAAAACACTATTTACTTGCAAAAATGGTCCCCATTTCTCTAAACTTTTTTAAATGACCGTTTTGCCCTTTTCTCAATAACAAATTTGGTCCCTCAAACTATGTAAGTTATTTTCAGTTTTAGTCCTTATCATAAATTTCTACTTTTTGTTTTAAATATTAAATGATAACTTAAAACTTTCATTATTATTATTATTATTAGGTAGAATTTCATATATACCCTTCCAAAACTTCATAATATCATATATATCCAACCTAAAATTTTAATATCATATATCCCTCCTAAACATCATAATATCATATATACCCAATTTTAATTATTAATTTCACATATATCCCTCTTAAACATCATTAATATCATATATACCCAAATTCATTAATTATATTATTTTTATAACATTTAAAACTCATAATTAATATTGCTTATTAATTAATGACCATTATACCCTTACTCATTTATTCTTTCAACTAAATTTCAAAATATCATATTTATCCAACTTAAATTAAAATATCATATCCCTTTTAATAATTTTATATAATTGATTTTTGTAAACTTTACTAAATAAATTCTTCAAACTTTACTAAATAAATTCTTCAAACTAAAGCAAATTAACATTTGATTGCAAACGAGCAAAAACATAATACAATATTTTTTTTATTTTTAATGTTAATTTGTTTTAGTTTGAAGAATTTATTTATCAAAGTTTACAAAAATCAATTATATAAAATTATTAAAAGGGATATGATATTTTAATTTAAGTTGGATAAATATGATATTTTGAAATTTAGTTGAAAGAATAATGAGTAAGGGTATAATGGTCATTAATTAATAAGCAATATTAATTATGAGTTTTAAATGTTATAAAAATAATAAAATTAATGAATTTGGGTATATATGATATTAATGATGTTTAAGAGGGATATATGTGATATTAATAATTAAAATTTGGTATATATTATATTATGATGTTTAGGAGGGATATATATGATAATAAAATTTTAGGTTGGATATATATATGATATTATGAAGTTTTGGAAGGGTATATATGAAATTCTCCCTTATTATTATTATTATTTATTGTTTAATATATATTTATTTTGTTATTAAATTTATCATTATTTTTACCTTTATATTTATTTAATTTACGTCATTTTTATATATCCAATTTATTAATTAAACTTTTACTTATCTTATGTTTATTTGTAAAAATATTTACACATTTTTATCTTTTATATGTTTGCATTTAATTATAGAATTATCTTAATATTTTTTTATCTAATTAATTAATATATTTCTATTTTTATTCTGATTATTTTATTCTATTGATATGTTTGATTTAATTATGAAATATACAAACCAAAATGTATCTAACTAAACAAAGTATACAATCAAAAATGTATACATCTCGTTAAATCAAAACATATAAATGTTTATGTTAAGTTTATATAGTTTATATATTTTACTTAAAAATTACAGTTAATTCGAAATGTATTAACGTTACAAAATATTTAAGATAAAAATGAATACATGTTAAGTTTATATATTTGTTATTGAAAATAATAATTAAGTCGAAATGTATTAACGTAACAAAATAATTAACTAAAAAATAATAAACGTTAAGTTTATATATAATTTTATTAGAAATTATAATAAATCAAAATGTAGTGAGTAACGAAATAGTTAAAACAAAATGAATAAAACAGTAAAAATACAAAATTTCAAGTTAACGTATTAATACAGTAAAATATTAAAATGAAAATGAAAAAGATACTGAATCTGAATACAAACATATTGAAAAAAAAAATATTTAAATGAAAATGAATAAAACCTTAGTTTATATATTTTCATAAAAAATATAATTAAATTAAAGTATCTTAATGTAATGAAATAATTAGATTAAAACATATAAAATATAAAAATGTATTATAAATGAAACACAAGAAAATTAATTACTTAAATAATTAAACTGAATATATAAAGAAACATAAATAAAATATTCTAATAGGATAATATTTAATAAATATAGAATAAATATATTTTAAAAAATAAAAATGCATAACTATTAAATAATAATTAATTTTTTAAATTAGCTTTTAAACTTTAAACAAAACTAAAAGTTAATAGAAAGGACTAAAACTGAAAATAAATTACATAGTTGAGGGACTAAAATTGTTATTGAGAAAAAATGCAAAATCGTCATTTTAAAAAATTTAAGAGAGAGAGGGACCATTTCTGCAAGTAAATAGTGTGTTGAGGGACCATTTTTGCAATTTTTAAAGACCAGGGACCAAATCCATAATTTCAACCAAACCACAGGGACCATTTTTGTAATTTATACGAAAACTAAGGAAAAACCATAAATGTGTGATAATTTCCGCGTGATGCATCATTATTTTCGCATAATGCATTGAATTCCCGTGTGATGCATTATTTAGTTCAATGACTATAAAGTGGTTCTTCGGTTTTCGGATTTATTATGGTTCTACCTTGAACCCTCCTATATATGTATATATATGTATGTGTGTATGTATGTATGTGTCTGTGTGTGTGTATATATATCTATCTATGTATGTATGTAGAGACATGCAATGGTCCGTTGGACGGTTGTTATGATTGTAATTCAATTTGACGATTAATAGATACAAAAATCTTCTTGTAAGTTAATTTCATAAAAACCTAACATATAGAGTAATGTAGGCGAAGATTATAGATATAAAATGAGATACTTGTGCAAAAAAAAACCTGAGGTTAGACTATTTTTTTTATTTAAACTTTTAATCATTTTTCATTGCACAACAACCCCCAACCGGTAAAATATTATAGAAATGGGATACTACCGGTTGTAGCCCGTAGGGGTGAACACAGCTATTTAAAATTCAACACACTTTTCTCAATGTTTGCGTATATTATTAACAAGTGTTAATTACAAACAAGCTTGATCTGCAGAATGGTTCAAGATAAGATGACAGATACAACAGATGTTTAACTAATCTAAGACACACTCATACTTAGTACAATGAATACACTCATTAAGATGAACTCACTGTTTACAAGACACAGATGGACAGCTTGAATAAGAACACCTTGGACACACGTTACTGTTTTATTCAAGCAGACTTGCATGCATGAAAAACACACTTCTATGCACGATCTGAATTTCTCACTCTTGGTTATATCTCATTCCTTAGAAGCTTCCTTTTATACTCTCACTGAGAATCGCAATGAATCTTCCTCATTGGACAAGGAGAAGGTGGGATGTCTTTCCAAAAAGACAAAACAACTTTTCTGCACTTTCTGATAAAGCAGACTTGTCTCTACATGACAGAATCTTTATCTTTTTCTTTTTGTTTCTGTTGCAGAAGGCTTTAACTAAAAGAGGAGTGTAAACTTTGAACCTTTAATCTTCTGTTAAGGCCATTTTGATATAAGAAATGGTCTGTCACTCATTTCAAATATTCATTTTGTCTTCATGTAACAGAACAACTTAGGCAGTCTTTTTCAGCTTCGGTTTCCACTTTGTATTCGACTTTGTAAACTGATCTTGTAGTAAAAAACAATACATGGGACTTGGAAACATATTCCATAAAGTTTTTAGCCTGTTCACAAAGAACAGGTTCTGTTCATAAAGAACAGAACACTTAGTATTTGTCCAAGCTGCTCAACAGGATAGAGCAGCGAAGATAGTTTATGTCCAGCCTGTTCAACAGAATAGAACAGCTTGGACAATCTGCCTTAGTTGAAACAAATGCAACAGTGTAAAAAGCTTTGACTAATATTGCAAATCACTTATCAGGTTTCAATAAGGCATTAACAGGCCTTAAGTTATACCTTCCAGTGCATCAAACAGGTTTCATTAAAACTCTCCCCCGAAGATGTAGAACAGGTTTGACTGAGGCCTTTTTGTGCCTAATAATCTCCCCCTATATGCAATAATCAGTCTAAGCTGATTCTATCAATAATCACTATATATTTTTACAGTACACTTTGCTGAAATTACAACATTGAAGTAAAGTAAAGGATCAGTTTATATATACTAATTGTGATTACAAACAACATATATTCTTACAAGAGTACAACTAATGTACTAATGTAGATTACAACTGATGTAAATGAAAAATTACAACTAATGTAATAGAGTATAACTTATGTACATATAAAGTTCATCATGTTGGACTGTTGATTGTGGGAGCAAGTAATGGCAAGCCTGTCCAACTGATGGACAACTTCCATTCTTCATCTACTCAGCAGCAGATGAACCTCCAAGCTGTGGTGGTTCTACTTCTTCGAACAGTTGATCGAAATTCTCCCTGGTTTCTTCAATTTCCTCCATTTCATTTTGTAGGAACATGAAGTTAGGATGTTGAAGCTCTCCTCTCACATGGAACCCTTTGAGTTGTTCCCAGATAGCTACTCTCCATTTTACAGACTTTTTAAATGAGTTGGCAAGTCTAAAAGCTATGAGCTGCTTGAGACCAACCTTGTGCAAGTCTGATGCTCTCGGGAAACACTTTTTCTTTGATAGGGGATCTACAAAAAATACCCCAAGCTCAGGTTCCTCTATCAGCTTGTCTTCCTCATGTTCCACTCCCCTGGGCAGGCTGTGATCTACTCCCTTGATCTCAACAGCTACATCACTCTTATCAATTACTATTAGGAGTTCTTCAAGCTCAGTATCCCTTCTCCTTCTCCTGGCCTTTATCTTGGGTTCTACTACTGAGGTACCCTTGATTTCTTCTTCTGTAATCAGGCCAAGATTCTTCACTCTCTCCTATAGCGTTTTGACATATGCCCTGAGAGTCTTAGAAGTTTCAGTCTTAGACTGTCTCAGGGCAACTGCCAATTCCACCGATTCTCTGAATCCCATTTGAGCAACATCAGTGTGTTCATATGCCTCCAGTTCTGGACCTTCAGCACCCATTCTGGTTATCTGTAGTTTCCACTGTTTGCCTTTCTTTGAAATGGGAACAAGTTTGACAATTGTCTCCTTGGCAAGCCTTCTATTTGCAACATCAAAGAACTTCTTCATTGCCAGGTTGTCAAAAGTGAATCTAGGATCTTGCAGAGGAGGATGTTGACTTAGACTTGGTCACAGAGACCTGAGCTCCCTGTTCTTTCTCTCATTCCTTCTCAACCACTGACTCTTTGGCAGCCTCTAGCAGTTTTCTTTGGACATCTAAGGAAGACATTTTAACTTTTCTTGCCTCCTTGTATGCAAAGGCTTTTGCAGCTTTAGCAGAGGCTTCATCTTTCTTTAGCTTTTCAAAGGCTCGAAGCTGCTCTTCTTTGTATTCGTAATAGGTCTCCATAAGGACACCCATTTCTTTGGCTCTAGCCTTGTCAAACTTCAATTGAGAAGCTTTGAGGTAGTCAGGGTCCACTGAGGCTTTCCTCTTCCTTTTAGCTGTTGTGGTTAGAACAGCTTCAGGTTCCTCTTCTTCTTCTGTTTGCTCCAGTATTAGATGTCTCCTTCTGCTTGGCCTGTCCCTAGGAATGGATTCCTCCACCTTAAATGGAGCAGGGTTTGGAGATCTAGCCTGAGTAGGCAGAGCAGCTTCAGTTATTTGGGAGACATCCACAGTAGGACCTGTCTGTGAAACACCTGCTGCTTGACCTATAGATGCTGATTTCTCCTTAGAGGGAGATGAAGATATCTCCCCCTTAGACTTGGTCTTTGAGGAAGATATCTTCTCCCCCTTTGAAGGAGATGGCACATTGCCTTCAACACTTGGTCTGCCTGGAGAAACGAATTCAGCAGGCTGGGCAGCAGTTTTGGCAGCAAGTTTGGAACCAACAAGGCTATCCACTAAGAAAGCCAAGTTGTCCTTTACCTCTGCAAGTTGGGCAAGACAGGTTTGAAGAGAGGCAGATTGGGAAGTTTCAAGAGATGATAGTTGAGAGATGGCTTACCTGTCAGAAGCTATGAACAACAAACTTTAATTCAAGAGAATCTTGCATATCATCAAGGTTTGATGACACAGAAATTGACAGAGAGACTACTAAAGTGTTCAAGCTGGCCATCGTGGAAGGAAGAGTATTTGTGCAAGTGTTAAGGAGAGTTGACAACTGTTGGGAGATAGCTGCCAGAGAGGACACAGAGTCCTGTTGAGTAGAAAGAATTGTGGAAAGGGTAGTGGAGAGTGTTTGCAGCTGTGAGGATTGATCAGATTGCGGAGGAGGGATTGGAATGGAAGTCTTGAACGAATCAAAAAATCCTTTAAGCTGAGCAGACAAAGAGTCTGAGATTATAGAAGGTAGGGAGGTCATGGAGTTTTCCAAAGAACCAACTTTGTTGGTCAGCAAAGAGAGCCGATCCTTCAAAGGAAGATCTTTGGGGGATGGGAGAGTATGTGTGGATTGTTTAGATTGGGTAGAGGGTGAAGAATGAGAATGTGATGGTGAAGAGGCAGGTGTTTGAGGATTTGTGGGGAAAGGTAGGGAGACTTTAGAAAGAAGTTCCATAGCTTGGGAATATGTGAGATGACCCAGCTTGGAAGGGTCAAGGGAACCTTCAGCAGTAGCTGCATCATGAGGTGAATAGGTAGGAGTTTGTGGCCTTTCAGATGCTGCTTGTGTTGCAGCACCTTCATTAAGACCTGGGGTGGTTCCCTCAGTAGTACCTTGGTTTAGAGGTACCTCTTCATGGGGAGAGGGGATGTGCATTTCAACATCAGCAGTGGTGAAACCTGCTGATGGAATTTGCATTTGGGGGCAGCCTCACCAGAGGGATGGTCCATTCCCTCAGGTTCATCAGCTTGGGATGAGGGTCCTTCAACAGCTGTTGGGTTTACAATAGCTGCATCACTAGGAGCAGAAGTTGGAGGCTGATCTGCTGGATAGTCTGTTCCAGCAGCTTTGGCACCTCGTACGGACTCAGATGGTGTAGGAGAAGTATGAAGTGGAGACTGTGTGGACTCAGTGTGGAGTGGAGTGAACTCCTGTCTTTCAATATCCTCAGCCTGTTGAGAGGCTGGGATAGTGGATGTGGTACTCTCCTTGTGTACAACTGGATCCTGTTGGGAGGAACCAGAGTGTCCAGGCTGACTCTTTTGAATATAGCAGCACCAGCATGAAGGGTTCCATATCCCTCCGTGAATCCTTGAACACTATCACCAAAGGTGACTTTTGGCCCTTTTTCAGGCCTAAGATCAATCAGCAGATCCTTGCAACCTGTCATGTGGCCTGAGCAGCCGTTGTCCAAGTACCAAACCTGAGATGGTTGTTTGACCTTTGAAATGTGATGGGAAAATATTAGTTATTTTTAGGGGAACTCATCATAGGGATGAGTTCGCCTTCTTCATCAACATTTGTTGATGGACCAGTAAGATCTACACTAATATTTCCTATTTGGATTGTATCAGCTTGGATACTATCCTCATTGACTATGTCACTTCCAACATTGTTGGTTTTTGCAATGTTGGAACTAGCAGTGTCAACAGGCCTCATGTCTTCAGTTTCAGGACAGTCTTTGGCCATATGTGTCTTCTTCCCACATTTATAACACATTCTCTTTTTGGTCTTTTTGGAAGAAGTACTTCCAGAAACACATTCTGAAACATTTTTGTTGAGCTTATCAGCAGGTTTAGCAAACTTATTACTGTTTTTAGAAGAATCAACACTTTGAGTAGAAGGCACAATAGCAACAGCTTTACCTGTATCCTCTTTTATCTTTTTAGGAGGATAGATATCAAATACAAGAAGTTTGATTGGCTTTTGACCTTCCACAGGTTTGGGAAACTTATTCCTAACTTTCTCAGGTTGAGCAATGGCTTTGCCTTTGCTCTTACTGAGATGTGATAGATGTTGCCTATCAACATAATCACTGCTTTTGGTTTTGAAAGACTTACCTTCATTTATAACCAATTTTCCACTATGATTTAAGGACCTATTTGAAATCACAGCAGATTTAGTTTCAACATGAGACTTACCTTTGTTGAAAGCAAGCTGCTTACCTTTTGAAAACTTATTCTCAAAATGTTTAACATCAAAAGGATTAACAGGTCTCTTACCATCAGCCACCCAGAACCTGTCTTGTTGACAGGTTTATTGTCCAAAGCTGCAGTTTGAACTTGTTTTCCCTTTTGCTTTGTGAACCAGCTGAGCACTTAGCAGACTGATTTGATGAAGAACACATTCCATCATCAGTTTTTGGAACTTTTTCACACAAGTTGTCAGTGTTTTAAGGTCTGACAAACCTATTTGTTGAGACTAGCTTACCATTTACTTTTTGAATGAAAGTACTTGGAAGCTCACCAAGAGTGGATAAGTCTTTTTCCAGATTATTTATCTCAACAATTGAAGCTGCTTTATCAAGATCCCCTCCAAGATAGCCTTGGATTTGAGTAGGAATCTGTTGACTGATATAATGATTGACTTTTTGTGCAGATTGGCACCAAGAGTCAACAATCTTTTGAAGCTTTGCATGCTTTGTGTCTGTCTCTCTCTTTTCTTCTAATAAAATGGAATTGATGTGTTTTAATTCATCAAGTGCAGTTTCCAACTTATGGAAGCTGTCCAGTTTACTAGATTTTATTTCAAGATCAGTTTTTAGCTTGGAGATCTCAGACAGCAAAGCATTATGCTTCTCAATAGTAGCTTTTAAATCAACAAGCAAATATTCAAACATTTTAACTTTTTCATCAGAATTGTAATCCATAAAATTTTGTACCTTATACATCATTGTTGGGTTCGAGTTCTCCAAGCTGCTGAGAGCCTCAGCTTCAGCTAGGTCTTGTTTGAAGTTGCTTGTTGATGGGAAATCAGTGTTGGCCATTAGACAATTGTTATCTTCTTCATCTGATGATGAAAAAGATTCCTCCTAGTCACATGTCTCAGCCATGAGTCCCTTTTGTTTGTTGGAAGCCACTGAGTCCTCTAACTTTCTCAGCTTAGCCATGGCCATTAGGTACTTAAACCTGTAGCCATCGTCCTGGTTAGTCTTGTATGGTTTGGATGATGAGCCAACAACTTTAGACACACAGTCAGCAGCTATATGGCCTGTTTTGCCACATTTAAAGCACTCAGCCTAAGTTTTGTCAAATGCTTTCTTTTATGGCACCTGACTTCTTTTGCAGCATTTTTTCACAAAACCTCTTCTTTTTGAATTTTCTGACAAGCATTGCAATCATTTGCTCATCATCTAATTTAGCAAGATCTTCACAGTCTTCTTACTCAGACTCCTCTTCCATATCATCATCAGCCTGTTGATCAGCTTGTGTGAACACATCACACATCTGACCAACAGGTTGTCTCACGCTGGCGGCCACTAAGGTAGCACCTCTTTTGGACATCTCCAAGGCATTTCTGTTCTGTTGCCTTGACTCCTCATCATTTTGTAGGGACCCATACAAATTAACGAGATCCATACCTTTGATAATGCCTGAGTTTCTTAGGATAGTAGAGAAATAATTTCATTATTCAGGTAGAATGTCCAAAAACTTGTTTACCAGATTTAGGTTGTCCTTGGTGATCCCAACAGCTTTGAGATCATTGATTAGAGCAGTGAATCTGGTATAGATTTCAGTGAGAGACTCCTTTGGTTTTGCAAAGAAGAGTTCATACTGTCTAACAAGATTGTTGATCCTGTTATCCAGTGTGATAGTGGGACCATCATAGACGGTACACAAAGTATCCCACATTTCAATTGCAGTCTTCATTTTCTCAAACTGTTTGAACACATCATCAGGAGGACAAATAACCAGGTTATTCCTGGCCTTTGCATCAAGAGCAACCAGCGTTTTGTCTTCATCAGACCATTGAGCTTTTTCCTTTTCAAAGGTTCTGATCTCAGGAGCAGCTCCTTTAGCAGCAGGAGTGATAGTAGTAACAGAAGTTGGCACATAGGGACCTTCCATTACTATCTCTGGCAGTTGTACATCCAGATTCTCTAAGTATAGCATCATTCTACACTTCCAACCAGAGAAGTTCTGATGATTGAACTTGGGGGGTTTTGCCATTGAACCATTGTCATAGTAGGCGGAGGAACTGGCAGCACTGTTGTCCATAGAAAAATAGGGAGAATGAGAGATCTAGAGTTTACACACACTCTAGCCGCTCTGATACCAGTTGTAGGTCCCAAAAGGTTTCCCTAGTATGTTGCCCTAAGCTGTAGAGGGGGGGGGGGTGAATACAACTATTTAAAATTCAACACACTTTTCTCAATGTTTGCGTATATTATTAACAAGTGTTAATTACAAACAAGCTTTAACTACGGAATGGTTCAAGATGAGATGACAGATACAACAGATGTTTAACTAATCTAAGACACACTCAGACTTAGTACAATGAATACACTCACTAAGATGAACTCACTGTTTACAAGACACAGATGGACAGCTTGAATAAGAACACCTTGGACACACGTTACTGTTTTATTCAAGCAGACTTGCATGCATGAAAAACACACTTCTATGCATGATCTTAATTTCTCACTCTTGGTTATCTCTCATTCCTTAGAAGCTTCATTTTATATTCTCAATGAGAATCTCAGTGAAGCTTCCTCATTGGACAATGAGATAGTGGGATGTCTTTCCAAAAAGACAAAACAACTTTTCTGCACATTCTGATAAAGCAGACTTGTCTCTACATGGCAGAATCTTTGTCTTTTTCTTTTTGTCTCTAATGCAGAAGGCTTTATCTAAAAGAGGAATGTCAAGTTTGAACCTTTCATCTTCTGTTAAGGCCATTTTGATATAAGAAATGGTCTGTCACACATTTCAAATATTTACTTTGTCTTCATGTAACAGAACAACGTAGGCAGTCTTTTCAGCTTCGGTTTCCACTTTGTCTTCGACTTTGTAAACTGATCTTGTAGTAAAAAACAATAGATGGGACTTGGAAACATATTCCATAAAGTGTTTAGCATGTTCACAAAGAACAGAACACTTAGTATTTGTCCAAGCTGCTCAACAGGATAGAGCAGCGTAGACATTTTATGTCCAGCCTATTCAACAGAATAGAACAGCTTGGACAATCTACCTTAGTTGCAACAAATGCAACAGGGTAAACAGCTTTGACTAATATTGGAAATCACTTATCAGGTTTCAATAAGGCATTAACAGGCTTTAAATTATACCTTCCAGTGCATCAAACAGGTTTGATTAAAAATCTCCCCCTAAGATGTAGAACAGGTTTGACTGAGGTTTTTTTGTGCCTAACATAGCCGGTGGAAAGTCACAGGCCACACCATCAACAAGATAAAAGTGACCACCAAAATTTCATCGAAAAAGTAAGTTCCAACAAAAAAACCTTGTTTTGGACAAAGAAACCAACAAATGTGGATTTGAATAATGAAAGACAGACAAATAAGTTCGCTGAGGATACACCATGGTGGGGTTTTTTTCTAAAGGTCCGATTAGGAAGTATTTGAATGGGAAGGTAAACTATGTTGATTCCGATCGATTGTGATGTGTTTTTTTTATCATGAATTTAATTTCATAATAAAAGAGTTAGGGTATCGAAATAATGATCTAATGTTTTATCATTTCTTGAAGCCTGATATGGACTTAGACTTTGGTCTTCATGCTCTACGTAATGACCAATATGTTTTAGAAATGTCCAATTATGTTAGGTGAATTTAAGTTAATTGAAGTATTCATTGAACATGCGAAAACTAATTTAACAACCTATTTATAATCACCTAAAGTTAGTAAAGTTATCATTAAGGAAGTACCTACTAAAGGATCACCAGAGTTGAGAGAGAAAATCTGATAATATTGGAAATATTGCATCTAAAAGAAGATTAGTTTTGGAATGACATACAAATAATGTTGGTAATGTTGACATCAATTAGAGGCCTTCTAATGTGGCTAATAAACAAGCTAGTGATTTGCAAATAAATATATTACATAAAGATCATGTTGATGATCAGTATCTTGTTATTCATAAGCATGTTGATGTAGTTGTTGAGGGTAGGGGTAGTGAGGATATAATACAAGATGATGTAGCACTTGAGGGTAATGGTAGTAAGGATGTAAAAGGGCATGGTATTGGAGAGGGCCAATGTATTGATGATGGTTTAATTCCAACGATGTTGTTTGATGAAGTTCAGTCTTGTAACTCAAAAGCAAGGGATAGGTATGATGAAGGGAACCCATCAGAATTTATGCATATGTTACAAGATTTTGAACCTTTTTATGATGTGTACAACATAATGTTTGAAATGAAGGAGGAAAAAAAGAAGAAGAAAAGGATGATACTCAGGAATTGATTACTTTGACTCTGATGGGGCTCCAAGTGACTATGATAGATTTGCAAATAGCGATAATTCAAATGACATACTAGACAGAGAGAACAGTGATGATTCAGACTACCTTGTAGATTATGATTACCTTTTAGATGAAGTAGAGGTTGACATGAGATATTTCAACCTTAATGTTGACAAAGAGGTTGAATGGGTTCCAAACAAGGAGGAAACATGTATTGAAATAGGAGTTGTTGCAACCTTGGATTCAGAGGCAGTGAACCTAGATGACTTTGATTGTGGATCAGATTCAGATTTAGACAGGCCAAGGAAAAAATAATTAAGGAATTTTAGCAAAGAAAAAACTTAGACTTACGTGGGTCACGTGTTTGGCAGCAAAGATGCATGTAAGGAGAGGATCACAGTACATATTACTTAGACAAGAAGGGAGATTCACTTTCTCATAAATTATTCATGCAGATTGAGGGCCATATGTAGGGGTAAAATTCTTTATTTAATGAAAAAGTTTGTGGCCCTAGTCAAGGTTCATGTAGGAAGGGTAAGAAGGTAATTTCAGGTGAGGTCACATGTCCTTGGGTGTTACACATATCAAAACAATAAAGGGGAAGAAACGTGGATGGTGAAGACTTTCAAAGAAGAACATAAATGCCTGCAAACAAGAAATGTAAAGCAGTGCACAAAAACTTTTCTCTCAAAACAAATTGAAGACAGCATCATCCAAAACCCATATATACCTATCAGAGCATTACAAGAACAAATCCAAAAGAAGCTGGAGGTTGGGGTATCAAAGATGAAAATTCTCAGGGCTAAAGTAATGGCAATCAAAAATATTACGGGTGATTATGAAGCACAATCTATTGAGGGATTACTTCTTAGATCTTCAAAAACAAATGAAGACACAATTGTCAAACTTGATGTTTCTAACATCCTAAGAATTAAAGTGTTGTGATAGAGGATAAATAGTTTAAAATTTTGTAATTTATGTAATCAAGTTGGATTATGTATGAATATTATGTATTCAGAAATTTGAAAAGTTGGTTGCTATGATAAGTAATTAAGAAATTTTAGAATTTCAAATTATTAATTTAGTATGATGAAAAGAATAAGTATTAGTAATGATAAAATAAAGATGGAAACTTTATTTAAAAAAATCAGATAAATGGAGGGGCTAATTATACCAAAAGCTGAAAGTGATGAATAAAATGACCATTTGTCTTTCATTCTCATTTTACCAACTCTTCAATTTCAAAACGCACACACAAATGCTCTAAAACTTTCTGCTAGATATCGAAAATATTGAAGAAAATTCATGGATTTAAGGTTGGATTAACAAGAATCAAGGTAACAAAATAGTTTCTAAGTTTGAGTTTTTATTTTGGAGAGTTTAAAATGCAAAATTGGGATTTTGAATCTGAAGAAATGTTTTTGCATGTATGTTATATCAGTTGGAAAACATCAATTGAAGTTCATAGAAGTCACAGAAACAAGAATCGCCCATTGAATCGTCCAAAAAGGTAAAAATTTGAATTTTTAAGAGTTTTTGTGTTCTTGAGGTTTTTCCTCATTTTTGGTCCAGTCGGGATGAATTTGGGTGTTATAGATGGGGAGAATGATGTAAAAACACCCCATATATATTTATATAACGTTATTATAGATTGCATGTGGCTAAAAATCAATTTTGGCAAATTTCTACTTAAAACCCGTAGTTGCGACATGCAAACCTGCATGTCGACTCGGCGAGTCGCAAGGGTGACTCGGCGAGTCGCAGGGGTGACTCGGCGAGTCGCCAAGAACATATTGAAGATCATGAAAATTTTCTAGGTGTTAGGACCCGAACTCGGATAGGAGCCGAATTCGGATAGGACCCCGAACTAGGATGGAACCCGAATTCGGATGGGTCATTTTTGGGTTAAGTTGTTTTTGGGTTACATCTTGGGTACAAACGAAATCCGGCCGAGATCTGAATTTCAGACCTCGACTCGGCGAGTCGGTTGGGTCGACTCGGCGAGTCGGCCTCAGTGAATGTGAATTTCGGTTCTGTATTAAGGGACCCGAATTTCTGGTTTAATAAACAAACTTTTGGGTTATCTTTGGTGTTATATCAAGGTATATAATGATGGGTTCTTTGGACGTAATAACAAACCAAATTGTAAGGTCCACACACTAAAGATTGTTTTTGATGAATCCCAGATAATATCAGCACATTTACGATCAATAATCACCCACAAACAGAATTTACACTCAATGATTGTGTAATGATTAAAGAACAAGACAAAGAGAATAAGAATAATAAAAGCGGCGGCTGAGAGAAACCGTGTAATGAATTCTCCAAAATGTCAACTGTAAGAAACACAAAACCCTAGGAGCTATTACATAGGGTGAATTAATTAAGTTTCAAGGAATTGCACTTTTGCCCCTTGAACTTTTCATACAAAGAAAATAACTAGAAATAAATTACAAGACTATATATTTCTAGAAATAATTATTACAAAATAGCGCTAAAGCCGTATAATAGCAGTTTATTTTTTAAGGTGTATCAATATAGTACGTGTACTTTTTATATTGTTAATATGACACCTTTACTTTTTTATGACCGGTTATTACGTCTAGCTTTGCGCAGTTGTGGGAGAATCTTCGGTACGAACTTGATCACCGTTGGATCTGCGTGAAATTTGAGGAGAAGCTTTTTAACACATAGTTGTTGGATCTGGACGGTGGAGATCGTCATTGGAGATTTCTACAAAGCTCTGTAGGTGTTTGAAGTTGGCTGTGCTGTGTGATTTCTCCTACCAGATTATCACAAAGACGAGTGGGTGTATTTGATGCTTCAATTATGGATATTTAAACAATAATAAAAAATGAAATTTCATTCTTAACAGGTATAGAGAGTATTCGGTTATCAAAGGTATCATATTGGTATGAAAAAATGTAGTACACGTATCAAATTTGAACGATTCAGAAAGTACACGTATAATATGAATAATTAAAATAGTACACGTACAATATCGATACATTTTAAATAGTACATGACTATTCTACAGCTTTAACTCTACAAAATAAATCCACAAGATCGAAATTTAATATCTAATAATCTTCCCCTTTTCGATCATTGTGGCGGACCCGGAACTCTGGCATGATCAATGGTTTCACGGAGGCCAAGGATGACATCAAATCGTCAAACCACTTGCCTCATATGTATCCGTTCGTTCAGGTATTCAATGCCGCTGAGGATGTCTTGTATCTCCTTTGGTGGGCATCTGAGTTCTGGATTTGGTTGAGCATCGAATTCTTGTATTCTTCTTGTAAGTTCAGCTCTGACCACTCTGATTGTTCCATCGGAGTAACAAGGGAGATCCTCGAAGCGCATGAATATTTTATGCCCTCTCTGGTTCAAAAATATGACTCATGGGCCTCCTCTAAATATAACTCTATAGGCAGGATGATGATCAAGCAGGAAGCTGTCTTGCTCAGGGACTCTTATACCGACTTTGACCAGCACGCTCTCAATAGCCATTTGGAAATCTCTTAAGCACATGATGATCGAGCGGTAGTTCATTCTTCGTGTGAGTGCGACTAAGGCGGTCATACAAGACAGACGTTGTTTGATTCGGTGTTTCAGTCCCTCGTGCAAAAACTTGATGTCGTCTACATAGTCTAAGTTATTCTCATAAAACTCCTCAACTGTGCCATCTACTCTTTCTACTTGAAAGGCTGGATAGAAAACTTTGGCACTTTTGCACATTGTGATGGTGAGAAGTTTCTTTATCTTTGACTTAGACACTTTAGACCTATTTTCCCGGAGCATCAACTAATTGTACTCGGCCTGTTCAGCTTTAGATACATTTGTAAGTTCCATCAGTAGGCGCCTGCTGAACGACCCTGGTTTCTTCCTGAAGACCATCTTGAACCTTTCTTCCATAAAAGGGTTCTGGAACTGCTCTATAGGAAACTCCTGCAAAAATTCTTTCAGGCCATGAACGGGGGGATCTTCTATCTCAGATGACTTAGCTTCAAGTAGTTTGAAGATTTTCCCCCTGCGTTCTTGCCTCAACTCTTCTTTTAGCTCTGGTGGCAGAGAGTGTACGCCACCTTTCGTGTACCAATTAACCTAGTAAAGATCACTGTCGTCATGGATACCAGACTGCTCAGGTGGCTCATCAAATCTCTCTACACGCTTAGTTCCTGAGGGCTCTGGTTCTTGGGTTTGTGGTTGGGGTACAGCTTGGACTTGGGGAGGACTTTGAGTTCTGGGAGGGCTTTGGACTAGAGGGGATTCTTTTAGAGTGGAGGGAGCTTGAATGGAGGATAAAATTTCTTATTGAGGAACGGGGGGCGGGTAGTTTAGGAATTCAAATGATGAGGATGACTTTTGTGGTGACTCGGGCTCAGGTTTTTGGATGATTAAGGGATGGTCGTCATCAGTATCGGAGTCAGAGTCAGACACCAATATGATTTCAACTTTTTTGTGAGCGTGTTCAAACTCGACCTTAGCTGACATCGGATCCAATGGAGCCGGACCTTCAACCAGTGGCTCGTCTTCTAACATCTCCTGAGCCTCATACATCTGATCCCCGGACCCTTGTATTTCGGCTCCCTCAAATTCAGCTCCCCTTCAATCATGATGAGGTCCTCAAACTGAGTCTTTCTACGTTTCTCCCCCTCATGGCGATCAGGGTCATCCTGACCGTCATGTTTTCTTTTTTGTGACTTAGCCTTTGGACGGCATTGCAGCTCGATTACCGCAGACTCAAGACGGTCCATTCTAGAGTTGAGTTGCTCCTGGACATGAAGAATTAAGCGTGTTTGCGCGTCTATTTTGTCTGAAAGTTCCTGAATTTGTAATTGGACTGAACGGGATCCTGGTGGAGGCAGATCCTCAGAAGCAACACCCTTACCCTTGATAAATGAGAGAAGGGCAGTATGTCGTTCTTCAGCAGCCTCCTTGTGGGCGTCCAGGGCAGCTTGGGTAACAACTCCGGTAGCACGTAAATCTGCCGTTAACATCTCAAGATTGATTTCGAGATGGCCTGAAGTGGATGGCATTGATGAAGCCACTCCAGGTCTTCCTTCCATCACCTCTGGCTCCATAGTGGGATGCTCAGATCCGGAAGATTGAGGAGCTGCCACGAAGGCAACTCGTTGATGGGACGCCACGGAGGCATCGTGTGTTGTGTGTGGGGGTGGGGAGCGAGCTGTGGGGGAAGGAAATGTGGTCACTTGGGTCGACATGTGACCTAATTCAACACCACAACTCTCCGAATGAGAGGTTGATGGAGTATGTGGTATATCCCTGTGGAATGAAGTAGCGTCCTTTTGAGAGGACGCTAAGTGGGTGGTGGGGGTAGATTCGACCATTGGACGGATGGTCTTTTGGTGGGTTGTCCGGCTAATAGGGCTTAGGTCTCCCTCTGATGTTGCCTCGAGCCCTCGTAAAACAGAGACGATCCTTTCAGAATCCGTCGTTTCTGCTTCCTCACCTTCTACACCCTCTCTCGCATGCACAATCTCCCTCTCACCCATACCCATTGATTGCTGAACTTCCACCTCATCTCCCTCAGCCTCACTCGCTCTTGCCTCACCTTCGGATTTGGTAGGCTCAATCGGGTCTGACCGAGCCTCATCCTGATAGAATTCCGTCAGATAAGCCCTTACCCTTTCTGTTTGCACTGCCCTCTAAAGAAGAGACAGTGGGATTGTCATTACTGGGACTGTGGGATTTTCTTTAGGGAGATTCAACTTTTGTATCACAGCTGTCATATACACGTCTGCCTCGGGACGCTCATGTATGTCATCGTCGTTGTCCATAGCATATTTTATGATAAATTGAAGAAAGCGCTGGAGAGGAATGTATTTTCGTCCACGCTTTGCTTCTCTCCAGGTTGACTCTTTTTAATTCCTCGAACAAAAAGGTAGCATAGTCATAATGTCTGTCAAAGGCAAATGCTGCAAACATGGCTAGGACTTGGATGGATGCGGAGTCATGACCAATATGATTGGCGGTGAAGCACTTGTTTATGATATCGAAGAGAACCCTCCAATGTGCCTGGAGGTTCTTGGTGCGGAAGTCTGATGGCTTTGTTAGGGGCCATCATATCCCAGAGACGTTATTTCATTTAAGGTTTCGAGGGGAGAAGGGATTGGGGCAAAATGAAGGAAGTTTAGGGAATAGGCTTCGGCTGGGAGGCGTAGAATGTGGCGGATGGCTGTGGTGGTGATTTTGACTTGGACACAGTCGATGGTGGAAGTGAAGTATAGTTCGACATTGGCCACAAGTTTAAGATGGTGCCAGAACTGTTGGAGGTAAATCTGTGGAACGAAGATGGCGGTGGATAGTGAGTAGTAGAATGGGTGATTTTTGAGAATATCAAAGGCAATATTCTCGGATTCGCGAGGAAGGGTTGATACGTCGAGTTGCCAATTATGTGCAAAGAACTCGACGTACTGGGATTGGGGTAATATGGATTCTTCGGGGAGTTGGGCGTTGTTATTTGGGATTGGGGAATGGGGCATGGTTATGGCAACTGGGGGTTCCACAAGTCCTATAAAAATGCATCAAAGTTAGAATAGAAGACTTAAAAGATATGGCACTGATACTAAGTCTGAGATAAGTGTGAAATAGAAACTGTCTGTTCTGTTTATAGCATTGGGTCTTTATTAGTTGAATGAGAATTGTACTGAATAAATTCCAAAGTCAGTCGTTAAAAGACCAATGTTAGAACAGACATTTTCACTCAAACACTGACCCTAACTCTAACCAATGGTGCACAGGTGTAAAAATATTTTTGGATTTTTGATTTATAATGAAAATGCAAAAATGGAAAAATTGAAAAAATATGCTAAGGGTTGAAATTCAGGTGGGCCGAATTCGGATGAACAGTACATCCGAATTCGGTTCAGTTCGAAATCCCAATGATGATGCATGAAAGTAAAAGGAACAGGTCTGAATTCGGATGGCATCTGAATTCGGATGGGAAACGAATTCGGGTACTAACCGACTTCGGATGCACAGTGAATGAAACTTAGAAAAAATAACTGAATATTGTGAACATGCTGAGTTTGACCGAATTCGGATGCACATTGGTCCGAATTCGGTCATGACAGTTGGAAATTTTTGAATATTTTCTAAGTATACCCATCCGAATTCGGTGGGTGGTCCGAATTCGGATGGTCCGAAATGCAACAGCAGCAGCTAATGTTCATGCAACATGCTACGTGAACAGTTAAAAAAATGACAAAAATGCATGAAAATGTAGATCCTAGTCTAAAAACATGTAGAGAACATTTCATTTAACTACAACAAACTAAAAGAAAACAGATTTAAGGTCCTAAAAGTAGTAAAAACCAAAACATTGTAACTATAAATATTTGAAAATCAAACACACAAACTAGGAAGTTAAAAGCTGAAATAATGGTGAAAAAGTGTTACCTGGTAGTGTCGTAGTCAAGAAATGCAAGAAAAACGAAGATAAACCGCAGCTAGAGAAGCTTAGAAGTCGAAAATGGTGAAAATGGGGGCGGTGGTGCGACGGTGTAGAGAAGAAGAAGAAGGAAGAAAATATCTATCTTAAAGATGAAGAAAGGTGGAGGATTTGACCGTTGACCCGCCCTTTTAAAGGGATGCGGGTCGGGTCGGATGAGAAGGGATCCGTGCCCAAAGGAAATCATGGGCCACGGTTTTGAATTTTTGAAAGTAATGGGCCTTAACTTAAAGTAAAAACATAACAAAACAAAAAAATTTTAAGAATGAAAAACTTTGGCCCAAATAAACTAAATCTTTTTGTATTTTTCTTTGAAACTAAAATAAGTAAATGCAAAAATAAAAATATTTTTGTTATTTTCTTTAAAGACTAAGTTAAGAGAAATATTAAATAAAAATAAAATAAAATAATATAGAAAATAAATTTTTTTTTGACTTTTTGATGTATTTAACAAATAAATTTTTTTTTGTGATGTTCTGACCGATTATATTAAACTTTAAAATCTAAAAATTAACCAACCAAAAATCTAAAATTGTAGAGAAGATAAAAAGAATAAAAATTATAAAAACTAACATCCTAATTATACTCCCCCTCAAATTAACATCTATGCACTTCTTTTTCTTTTTCAGATTAATTTCTTGAACCTTTTCAACCTCAAAGATACAGACAAACCAGGATAAATTTTGCGTCCCACTCAGCGATGAACAATTCCCACAGCAATTTGTCAGGATCATTAATTATTAAAGATGTATATAGATAAGGAAATATTGAAATTTAATTTTGTGACACAATCCTTAAATTTAAATAACAGATATTTTCTAAAATAAAGGAATTTCAAACATAATAGTTTGAAATTGAATTATTTTAGACAATGTCTGACATTTAACTAGAAGGTGGATTCAACATGCCGGTATGCGAGACTAAAAACTGAAAACAAGGTTCGTCTAAAGCTTTAGTAAAAATATCCACAAGTTGATATTCTGTGCCTACAAAATACAACTCAATTGTTCCCTTTTCTACATGATTTTTAATAAAATCATACCTGATATCTATATGTTTTGTTCGAGAGCGCTGCACGGGATTGCAAGAGATGGCATTAGCACTTTGAAAGTCACAGTAAATTGGGATGTTGGTGAGCGAGAATCCATAATCACGTAACTGTGTTCTCATCCATAGCACTTGAGAGCAATAGCTTGCCGCTGCTACATACTCAGCTTCAGCTGTGGATGTCGAAACACAATTATGCTTTTTGGACGACCAACTCACCAGTCTGTCTCCCAAGAACTGTATTCCACCTGATGTGCTTTTCCTGTCAACTCCACAACCTGCAAAATCAGCATCTGAAAAGGAAGTAAGATCAAAATCGGTTCCCTTTGGATACCGGAGACCAAGATCGGGTGTACCCTTAAGATAACGAAAAATGCGTTTTTCCGCAGTTAGGTGTGATTCTTTTGGGTCGGCCTGAAAACGAGCACAAATACACGTTGAAAACATTATATCAGGCCTACTAGCAGTTAGATACAGTAAGGATCCTATCATCCCTCCATAAGTTGTGTTATCGACACTTTTCTCAGAAGGATCGGTGTCTAACTTACAGTTGGAAGCCATGGGAGTTGCGATACTCGTGTAAGAGTCTAACTTATACTTCTTGAGAATGTCAAGAGTATATTTCGACTGGTTAACAAAGATCCCATTTTCAAGTTATTTGACTTGTAATCCGAGGAAAAAATTCATTTCCCCCATCATACTCATCTCGAACCTGGACTCCATTAGAGCTGAAAAATCCTTACAAAAATTATTGTCAGTAGATCCCAATATAATGTCTTCGACATATATTTGCACTAGCATTATGTGTGGGCCTTCCCTTTTTGTGAACAGTGTTGTGTCCACCACACCTTTGCTGAAACCAGCATATAAGAAAGTTAGAGAGACTGTCATACCATGCCCGAGGTGCTTGTTATAGTCCATAGAGGGCTTTGTCTAGCACATAAACATGGTCAGGTTTATGCGCATCCACAAATCCTTGTGGCTGTTCAACGTACACCTCTTCATTAAGTTCACCGTTAAGAAAGGCTGTCGTGATGTCCATCTGGTACACTTCGAAGTCTTTGTGTGCCGCGTACGCCAAGAAGATTCTGATAGCTTCAATCCGTGCAACTGGAGCAAAGGTCTCTTCATAATCTATCCCTTCTTGTTGTCGGTAGCCTTTGGAGACAAGTCTCTCTTTATTTCTTATCACAATGTCGTTTTCGTCTCGTTTGTTCTTGTAGATCCACTTTGTTTCGATAATTGTTTGGTCTTTTGGCTTGGGAACTAACCGCCATACTCGAAGCTGCTTAAATTGGTTGAGCTCTTTTTGCATTGTAACTATCCAGACTGGGTCTTTTAAGGCTTCATCCACACGAGCTGGCTCTATCATACTAAGGAATGATGCGAAGAGACATTCATTAGCAGACGCCCTACGGGTTTGGACACCGGTTGAGACATCATCAATCATTTGATCGGTTGGGTGACTTCGGGTCCATTTTGTCTCGTGTGGAAGGGGTGCAGGGGATGGAATCTCAGTGGTGAGAGTAGGAATGGAGGATGATTCATGGTCAATGGTTTCAGGTGGTACCACTGGTTCCGGTTCGGGTTCAGAATGTTCAGATAAAGGAAGGATGTTTGGCATGATATGAGAGGGTATTTTAGAAGTGGATTCAACTACAGATGTATCAGTGGATGATGTTGATGGATGTGGGTATGACGTGGATGAAGATGGATCGGATAGAATTTGTGGTGCAGTTGAATTGTTAGATGTGTTACCTACGGTAGGAGAAACATTAGAAATATTAGAATTAGGACCAAAGAATTCTACATAAAAAGGATCAAATAAATTAACAAAATCAGAAGGTGAAAAAGAAGTAGATTGAGAAGAAGAGTCTCCAGGCATTGGTGTAATGCGTGGTCCTGAATGATCAACTTCAGGTGCTAGTTCAGCCAACTCATCAAATGTGACATGCACACTTTCATTGACTGTCCTGGTTCGGGTGTTGAATGCACGATAAGCCTTCGAGTTGGATGAGTATCCAATGAAGATCGCTTGATCCGCTTTTTCGTTGAATTTCCCGAGGTTGTCTTTATCATTAAGCACATAGCACCTGCAACCAAATATACGTAAGTACTTGATAAATGGTACTTTATTTAAGAAGAGTTTATATGGAGTTTTATTGAAACGCTTATGGATGATGGAGTGATTCTGTGTGTAGCAAGCTGTTGAAACGGCTTCGGCCCACAAGAACGAAGGTAGCTTTGAGTAAGTCAACATTGTACGAGCAGCTTCCACAAAGGTACGTTACGCCTTTCTACGACTCGATTTTGTTGAGGTGTTCTAGCAGCAGAATATTGATGTTGAATACCTTTGGATCGGAGGAAGCCCTCAACTACCGAATTCTTGAACTCCGTGCCGTTTTCAAATCGGATTGATTGAACGGACAGTTGTTGTTGGGTTTCGACACTCTTTATAAAATCGATGATTTCTTGAGCTGTCTCATCCTTGGATCGCAAGAACTTAACCCAGGTATATCGTGAGTGATCGTCAACGATAACCAACACATATCGCTTCCCATTTACGCTTTGGGTCCGCATCGGTCCGCATAAGTCCATATGAAGTAACTCCAACACTCTCTTTGATGATGGTTCGGGTTTTGGTTTGTGAGATGATCTTTTCATCTTGCCCTTCTTACATGCTCCACACAGATGGTCTTTTTCATATCTCAGTTCTGGGAGACCTTTCACCGGTTGTTTGTTTAGCAGTCAGCTTGTTGATGTTTTCAAAGTTTAAATGGGATAACCTTCGATGCCACAACCAAGAGTCTTTTGAAGATGCTTTTGATAGAAGGCGGATGCTATCCTTAACCATGAGCTTAGCTACGTCTATGGTGTAAAGGTTAGAGTTACGGGAACCAGATAAAATTTCTTTGCCATCCATACTCTTAACACTAGAATTCTTAGCCTTAAACGTTACTTCTTGTCCTTTATCGCAGAGTTGTCCTATGCTAAACAGATTATGTGATAATCCCTCAACATAGTCAACATCCTTGATGACTAGATTATTTAGGACTAAATCCCCGTATCCTTTTATCTGAGCTTGGTGACTGTTCCCGTATTTTACCGTCCCACAATACTGTTCAACTACGTTGGACAACAATTCTCTTCTCCTGGTCATGTGCTTTGAGCAACTCGTATCCATATACCAGATGGATTTTTCCTAAAAAACACATAAATACATACAATGAAAATGTATAAGCATTCAACCAGATCCATCTTATATTGACAATCAAAACGTGTTCTAAACCGAGATGTTCAGAAAACATGATGGATTTAGACCGGGTCCTGAGCTGTGTGCACAGAAGCCAAACATGTCAGTTTAAGCACAACCGACAAGCAGAAGAACGGGTCCTAGTCTATGATAACTAGAAGCCAATTCATTGAGGTATGGGTCTTGATCTGAAGTAACCAAGAACCATCTGCAATAAGATCACACAACTTTGGGTACCCATCTTAATATGGGTCCTTTTGGGTTAGGAGTTCCAGGTGAATATGGCACGTTTGCATTTTTAGGAACCCATTTTGCAGTTATGTGTGGTCCGGATGCATAGCCTTTTGGAATCCATTGAAAATTGGATTTATTAGGCTTTGGAACCTTAGGCGATGAAATTACCTTCGGTTTTTGACTTTTTGAGGCTTGTTTTACTTTTGCTTTGGTTTTGGGCCTAGGCAAAGTACAAGTCTCATTTTTCGTGATGGCCGATGATGCAACACTTTTTACTTTCATTTTGCAAATTCTTTTAGTAGGATATGGCACAAAAGCATTCATTTCAGGAACTTGGCGTCTAAAACGAGTTGGACATAATTTAAACAAGTCACTAATATAATACTTAAAACAAGTAGTAGAATTCATTACATCATTACAAATATTGTTTTCAGAGATTACATGCATCCTATCTCTAGAAACAAAATCGATTGGCATAACAGCCTTCTTCACAAAAAAACTTGTAAAATCTTGCATGGTGGTTTTTGGTACTCTTCTCACATGATTTGTAGGAACAAAACGACGAGAGTCAGTACGCATGGAAGACTTAGACTTTAAAGATTTTCTTTTTCTTGGTGAGTGAGTTTCTTAAAAGACTTGGATTGAATCTGAGTCTTTTTCGAAACCTCAGCTTTGAAAGGTTTTGAGCACTCACCTTTACAACTGATAGAATAATTTTCAATTTTAGTCTTGCCTTTGTTAGATGACACGAGTGGGATTTTTGTAGGACGAGAAACTCTAGGTTCTTTTAAATGATCTTTTAATCTTTGAGAAACCATCTCAAATTTTTCTCTGTAGACAGTTAATTCTACAAATTGTTGAAAACTTTGATTTACCAATTTTTCCTCACTCTTAAGAAGAGCTTCTTGAGAATCAAGAGCTTTCTTTTAAGATGACTTTAATTCCTTTTCTAAAACTTTAATTTTATGTTGAATAACGTTTGTAGGAATGTAAAGGTGAGGGATTGGTTTTACTGCATCTGCTTTCATTTCAGCTTCTGAATAACTACACAAAAAGTCTTCCTCTAGAGTGGGTACTCTAGAAGGATAACTCTGGTTTAGTTCTTCATATTTAAAAGATATTTCTTTTTCTTTATTTTCAAAACGTTTCTCATCCTCTTGGGTTAAAACTTCTTTAGATGACTCGAAAAAGAAAGATTTAAGCCCAGCACCTATATAATTCATGTCATAAAACAGAGGTAACACTTTTTGAGGCTTTTCCAAATACTTAGGATTTTTGAAACCGATTCCTTGTTTAGAATGGTAAAACCTAGTTTCTTTGGGCTGATTTAAATTAACAGTCTGTTCAGTTTGACCCCGTTTTAAAAATTCATCATCAAGGGTCTTTATTCGAGAGTACAAACTTATTCTTTCTTCTTCTATCATTTTGTATTTTTCTAAGCTGTCTATGTTTTCCATACTTACCATCTCTAATTGTTTTGATAGAACATATATTTCTTCTTTTAATGAGAGCTTTTCGTTAGATAACCTATCCATACAAGATTCTAGGTACGTATTCCTATCCTGAACATCTACATTTTTAATTAGCATCTGTTTTATCACATTATGATTAGTTAACCACTTTGATTGATATAATTCAGATGACTCTTTTAATGTTTGGGCTAGATGTTTAGCCTGCACACACTTCTCTGTTTCAGCATTTATCCTAGCTTCTAAATCAAGTATATGTGTGTGCAATTTACATTCACTATGTACAGATAAAATATTTACATGCTTTGGAATGTAAAAGGAATGTACCTCTTGTGCCTCAGAATCTGATGACGAACATTCTGGATTGTCGGATCTGGCCATCAAACATGCTGGTGGATTTTGCGGTGTCTCCCCCTCAGCAGCAGTGTCTGAATCTGAATCAGTTGAAGTAGCATAGCTATCCAATCCCAGACGATCCGCCATGTAGCAATTCTTTCCTTTGTCATCCTCGTCATCAGTATCCTCTGCATCCCAATAATCTTCTTGGGCAACGAGAGCAATAGCATCCGTTCACTTCTTGGCGACTTCCAGCTTCCGCTCATAGTAACCGACGTCCCTATCGAATTTTTTCTTGCATTCCCGAGCAAAGTGGCCCGGTTTGCCGCACTTTTAGCACAGACGTTCTTCGGCTCCCTTAGGCTCGTCTGCTCTCGGCCTCTCATCTCTCCTCTCCACCGGCCTCTTCTCGGCACGGCGAGGTTCCCTACTATCATCCCTCCAATTATCCCGACGATCATAGTCCCGTCGATCGTCATGGCGGTCGTCCCGTCTGTCATCACGACGATCATCCCTATAGTCATGATCGCGTCCATCATCCCTACGATCATCTCGCCTATCGTATCGCCTTTCATAATGGCGGTCATCCCGATAGTCCCGTCTATCATCGTATCTTCGGTCATCTCTATCATCCCTTCGAGAATTGTCCCTTCAATAATCATCCCGTCTGTCATCTCGTCTGTCATCCGAGTACCTCCACAGACCTGTGTGGTAGCGGAGCTGATACTTAGTCTTATTTGAAAAACGTCGTTGTTGTAGACGATTAGTCCAAAAGGCTATTTGTTCCTGAATTGCCGCTTCTTCGTCATCTATTATCTCACGCGGAGGAGAAGCATATCGGCACTGGGATGATGATGAACCTTAAGCATAAAATGCAGTCGGAATGTTCTTGTTGGAGATCAAGGCCAGAGAATCAGTGGGTTTGATGCCCGTATTGGCAGATAGTAACAAGGATGCTAGTTGATTGGTCATATGCTTCTGATGATCTACGTCACCCTGATACTTTTTCAGTTCTTTAAACACCACATTGATAGATACTTCAGGAATGTTCAACACTCGTCGGTGTGGCTCGGCATGCAATTTGCCACTCGGGGGCTAAGGCTGCAAAGAACTGGATGTTGATGTTATTCTTGTCTTTCTTGATGTGCAGTTTGTTAAGTTCATTCAAAACTACACAGAATCTGGTAAATGTGGCCTGTAATGACTCCCCGTCTTTGGCCCTGAATTCGGTAAACTTTTCCTTTGCCTCCTCAATTTTGGCTCTATCATCTTAGTCTGCCCCTAGCATTTGGACCTCTAATTCATCCCACATCTCTTTAGCGGACATTTTTCTGTCTACTCCTACTAGGATATCAGTGGGCAGGGCTTGGTAGATCAGATATTCAGCCTTCTTGTCAGCATGCTGCCTTTCTCGCTCTGCATCATTTGCAGGTTCCCGTTCAACTTTTGATACGAGTACAGGGGTGTCAGCTTCGGGTCTAGTAGCAATTTCCCGATAGTAGATAACCGGGACCTCAGAAAATGATTGGAGCATAAGGTTGCCATTGGGTTGCATACCAACAAACTTTAGAAATCGGGACTTCCACTTCTCATAGTCATCGGGATACAGAACAGGTGGTCTGTTCTCGGATCCGAGGACAAGGGCTTCTCGAGACATGATTTAAGGTGCTGATATGGAAGAATGAGATCTTGAAGGTGGAAACTTGCTTCGGATTGGCTGAACTGCGGATGAACAGAATGGTACGAATTCGGATCTAATATTGACTTCGGATAGGACCGAATTCGGGTGAATAGTTGGTTCGAATGAGACCGTATTCGGATATACAGTAACTTCGGATGTAACCTAGACCTAGTTGACCAATCAATGGATGGACCGAATTCGGATGGGTCGAATTCGGATGAACAGTTAAAACGGATGGTATCTGAATTCAGGTTGTCCGAGTTCGGATGAACAGTATTGCGGATGAACACTGGAAAAAATTTTCAAGAAGGAAACACCGAATTCGGATGGACCGAAATGAAAATACAAAATGGAAGCACAAGTTATACTAAGTGAGGTAAAAATGCTTGATCTGAACTTCGGAGGGTCCGAAGTCAGATGGGACCGAAGTGTTATCCGAAATGGGCAATATATGGTCCGAAGGTCACCTAAGGATTGTCCGAAATGGACCGAACTATGGTCCGAATTGGTCCAGATTGGGGTCCGAACTGGTCCGAATTAATGTCCGAAATGCTACAGTACACGGTCCGAATTACAGTGGGTATGAAATTTCAAAAATTGTCCAGACTTATAACTAGCAGATTTTTGGCCTAAAAATTATTTCTAAATGATTGGAAAATTATTTTAAACACTTTTAAAGCTTTAAAATATACCAAAACAACTAAAAATGTTTTAAAAATGGACCAAAACCACTAGAAAACCCAGGTTTTTCAAAATTTTAAAAATTGATTTAGATGAGCAATATGATGTAAAGATTGAACCTAAGAAGCTCTAAATCAGTAAGGAATGTATAGGAGATGATTATATGAAAAGAAAAACACGAAAACAGCAAAAGATTCGAGAAAAAGAAGATCAAATCGACTTTTTTGATGAAAAACGCGATGAACAGCAGCGGAATCCACAAGTTTGAGTTTAAATCCATCTCCTTGAGCTATGATACCAATTGTTGTTGATGAATCTGTTAGGTACAAAAAGGCCTCAGTCAAACCTGCTGAACATCTGAGGGGAAGATTTTTAATCAAACCTATTGATGCATTTGAAGGTTGAATTTAAGGTCTGTTATATGTCTTATTGAAACCTGAGAGTGATTTGCAATATCAGCCCAAAGCTGTTTACCATGTTGCATTCATTGCAACAAAGACAGTTTGTCCAAGCTGTTCTGTCTGCTGAACAGGCTGGGCATAACCTGTCTACGCTGCTCTATTCTCTTGAGCAGCTTGGGCAGTTTTCAAGTCATCTGTTCTTTGTGAACAGAACCTGTACTTTGTGAACAGGTTAAACACTTTATGGAATATGTTTCCAAGTCCTCGTGTATTGTTTTTGGCTACAAGATCAGTTTACAAGTCGAAGACAAAGTGGAAAACAGAACCGCACAGCCTGCCCACGCTGTTCTGTCACATGAAGACAAACATATATTTGAAAAGGGTGACAGACCTTTTCTTATATCAAAATGGCATTAACAAAAGAAGAAAGATGCAAAGTTGACATTCCTTTTTTGGTTAAAGCCTTATGCAACAGTGACAAAAAGGAAAAGATAAAGATTCTGCCATATGAAGGCAAAGATACTTTATTAGAACGTGCAGAAAGGTGTTTTGTCCTTTTGGAAAGACTCTCCACTATCTCATCTGTCCAATGAGGAAGCTTCACTGAGATTCTCCTTTTGATTATAAAAGGAAGCTTCTAAGGATAATGAGATATCAAGAGTGTGACAATAAGTACGTGCATTGAAGTGTGTTATTCCATGCATGCAAGTCTGCTTATATAAAACAGTAGAGTGTGTCTAAGTTGTTCATGTATAAGCTGTCAATCTGAGTGTTGTAAAAAACAGTGAGTGTCTCTAAGTGAGAGTAATCATTGTAACTAGTCTGAGTGTGTTTTAGATTAGTTGACAAACTGTTGTATCTGTCATCTCAGCTTGAACCTTTCCGCATTTAAAACTTAAACACTCTTTGTTGATAATACATACAAACATTGAGAAAAGAGTGTTTTAGTTTTAAATAGCTGTATTCACCCCCCCCCCCTCTACAACTTATAGCTATACAGTTGGGAACCCTTTTGGGACCAACAACTGGTATCAGAGCAGTGTTAGAGTGTGTGTCAACTCTAGATCTCTCATTCTCCCTACGTTTCCATGGACAACAGTTCTGCAAGTTTCTCTTACTATGACAATGGGTCAATGGCCAAACCCCCAAAGTTCAATCATCAGAACTTCTCTGGCTGGAAGTGCAGAATGATGCTCTATTTAGAGAATCTGGATGTACAATAACCAGAGATAGTAATGGAAGGTCCCTATGTGCCAACTTCTGTTACTACCATAACTCCTGCTGTTGAAGGAGCAGCCCCTGAAATCAGAACCTTTGAGAAGGCCATAGCTCAATGGTCTGATGAAGACAAAAGACTGGTTGCTCTGGATGCAAAAGCCAGGAATAACCTGGTTATCTCTCTGCCTGATGATGTGTTCAAACAGGTTAAGAAGATGAAGACTGCAAAGGAGATGTGGGATACTTTGTGTACCGTCTATGATGGACCCACAATCACACTGGACAACAGGATTAATAATCTTTTTAGACAGTATGAATTCTTCTTTGCAAAACCAAAGAAGACACTCACAGAAACCTACACCAGGTTTACTGCTGTTGTTAATGATCTCAAAGCTATTGGGATCACTAAGGACAGCCTAACCCTGGTGAACAAGTTGTTGGACATCCGACCTGAAGAATGGAACTACTTTTCCACCATCTTGAGAAACTTAGGTACCATCAAAGGTATGGATCTGGTAAACTTATATGGATCTTTACTAAATGATGAACAGTCAAGGCAGCAGAAGAGAAATGCCTTGGAAATGTACAAGAGAGGTGCTGCTTCAGTGGCCAGCGTGAGACAACCTGTTGGGCAGGAGTGTGATGTGTTCACACAATCTGATCAACAGGCTGATGATGAAAGAGAGGAAATGTCTGATAAGGAAGACAGTGCAGATCTTGCTGAGCTTGATGATGAGCAAATGATAGCCATGCTTGTCAAAAGGTTCAACTAGAAGAGGTTTGGAAGAAATATGCTGCAGGGAAACTCAAATGCTGCCAAGAAAAAGGCATTTGATAAATCTGAAGCTGAGTGCTTCAAATTTGCCAAAGCTGGCCATATAGCTGCTGACTATGTGTCAAAAGCTGTTGGACAGTCTTCCAAACCATACAAGACTAACAGGGATGATGGCTACAGGGTTAAGTACCTTATGGCCATGGCAAAGCTGAAAAAGTTCGAAAACTCAGTGGCTTCCAACAAGCAAAAGGGACTGATGGCAGAGACAGGTGACTGGGAGGAGTCTGATTCATCCTCAGATGAAGAAGACAACAATTGTCTGATGGCCAATACTGATGTCCTATCAACTAGCAACTTCAAACTGGACTTAGCTGAAGCTGAAGCCTTCAACAGCTTGGAGAATTGGAACCCTACAATGATGTACAAGGTACAAAATTTTATGGCTTACAGTTCAGATGAAAAAGTAAAAATGTTTGAATATATGCTGGTTGATTTAAAAGCTGCTGTTGAGAAGCATAATTTAGGAATGTCAACTTTGCGTATTTCTTCCTTGTAAAGGCCTATTTTGATATAAGAAAAAGGTCTGTCACCCTTTTTCAAATAACCTTTTGTCTTCATGTTACAGAACAGCTTGGGCAGGCTGAGCAGTTCTGTTTTCCACTTTGTCTTCGACTTTGTAAACTGATCTTGTAGTAAAAAACAATACATGATGACTTGGAAACATATTCCATAAAGTGTTTAGCCTGTTCACAAAGAACAGGTTCTGTTCACAAAGAACAGAACACTTTAAAAGTGCCCAAGCTGCTCATCAGTGTAGAGCAGCGTAGACAGTTTATGTCCAGCCTGTTCAGCAGACAGAACAGCTTGGACAAACTGTCTTAGTTGCAACACATGCAACACATAGAACAGCTTTAGACTAATATTGCAAATCATCTTTAGGCTTTAATAAGGCATATAACAGGCCTTAAATTTAACCTTCAAATGCATCAACAGGTTTGATTATAAATCTCCCCCTCAGATGTAGATCAGGTTTGACTGAGGCCTTTTTGTGCCTAACAATCTCCCCCTATTTGCAATAACCAGTCTAAGCTGGTCTTATCAAAAATCACTATATATTTTTACAGTACATTTGCTGAAAACATCACAGTAAAGTAAAAGATCAGTTTATATATACACTGATTCTTGATTACATACAACAACACATGTTTTTACAAGAGTACAACTAATGTACTAATGTATTTTACAACTAATGTAAAAGAGAATTACAACATATGTAACATAGAGTACAACTAATGTACATTGGACTGTTTTTGTTGGGAGCAGAGAACGGTAAGCCTGTCCAACTGATGGACAGCTTCCATTCTTCACCTACCCAGATGGTTGATGGACTTTACTCCATTGGAGGGGGATCCTGGAACATCTTTTCCAGTTCTTCTCTTGTATCCTCAAGTTCCTCAACTTCACTTCTGATGACCATGAACTTGGGATCATTGAGCTCTCCTCTTTCATAGAAGCCTCTGAGCTGATCCCAGACGGCTGCTCTCCATCTGCTAGACTACCTAAATGAAACTGCAAGTCTGAAGGCGGCAAGTTGTCTCAGATCAACTTTGTATAGCTCTGAGGCTCTTTGGAAGCACTTCTTCTGAGTTAGGGGATCTACAAAAAATGCCCCCAGCTCAGGTTCTTCAATAATTTTGCCATCCTCAAACTCTATTCCACTTGGCAGGCTATGATCAACTCCCTTCATTTCAATGGCATAGTCGCCCTGTTCGATCAGTGTCAGGAGTAGCTCCATCTCTGTGTCCTTCCTTGTCCTCCTGGCCTTTATTTTTGGATGTGTCACAAAGACACCTTCACTAACTTCCTTAGAAATCAGGCCAAGATCCTTTACTCTTTCCATCAACTTCTTGACATATGCCCTGATTTGTTTAGCAGTTTCAGACTTTGATTCACTCAGGGCAACTGCCAGCTCAATCCACTCCCTGTATCCCATCTGTGCTACATCAGTGTGGTCATAAGTTTCCAATTCTGGGCCTGTTGCACCCATCCTTGTTATTTTAAGCTTCCACTGACTGCCTTTCCTTGATACAGGGACAGCTTTGACAATTGCTTCCTTGGCTAGCCTTCTTTCAGCAACATCTTGAAACTTTTTCCTAGCCAAGTTGTCAAAGTGGTATTGAGCTCTTGCATGGGGTACTGTTGATTTGGTCACAGAGACCTGAGTACCTTTCTCTACTTCCTTCTCTTTCTCCCCTGCTGATTGTCTGGCAGCTTCCATTATTTTCTTTTGCACCTCCAAGGTAGACATTTTAATTTTCTTTGCTTCTTGGAGTGCAAAGGATTTAGCAGCTTTAGCAGATTCTTCTTCTTTTCTCAATTCCTCCAGAGCTTGAAGCTGTTCTTCTCTAAACTCAAAGTACTTGTGCATAGGAAGACCCATCTCTTTAGCCCTGGCCTTGTGAAATTGAATTTCTGCCTGCTTCTGCTGCATGGGATCATCAGCTACCTTTTCTTTTCCTTTAGCTGCTACTGTAGTGACAGCAGCCTCAGGAATTTCCTCTTCTTCTTCTTCTTCTTCAGTTAGAATTAAGTGCCTCCTTTTACTGCTAGGCCTGTCCTCAGGAATGACTTCCTCCCCCTTAGACTGAGCAGGGTTTGGAGAGACAGCCTGAGTAGGCATAGCAGCTTGAGAGGCACCTTCAGCTGTACCTGTTTCAAAGACATCTGCTGGCTGACCAGTGTGAGTTGCAGACACTGGTATCTCCTTAGGAGAAGAAGTTTTCTCCCCCTTAGACTTAGTCTTCGAGGCAGATGACTTCTCCCCCTTTGAAGGAGATGAAGCAGCGACTTCAACACCTGGTCTGCCTGAAGACACAAAGTCAGCAGGCTTGCCAGCAGGTTTAGTAGAAGGTTTAGGACCAACAAGGCTAGTCACTAAGTAAGCCAAGTTATCCTTCACCTCAGTAAGCTGGGAAAGACAGGTCTGAAGAGAAGAGGAGTGGGAATCAGCAAGGGATGTAAGCTTAACAATGTTTTCCCTGTCAGACGCTGTGAACAGCAGAGTTTGTAGCTGTGCAAGATGAAGTTCTAGAGAATCTTGCACATTTGCAAGATCTGATGACACAGAGTTTGATAGGGAGCCAATTAGAGTTTGTAAGCTAGCCAGAGTGGCTGGAAGGGTAGAGTTGCAAGAAGAGAGAAGTGATGACAGCTGTTGGGAAATAGCTATCATTGAGGACACAGAGTCCTGCTGAATGGAAAGAATAGAGGAAAGGGAGGTGGACACAGTTTGCAGCTGAGCAGTGAGTGCTAACAGCTGTGGAGATTGATCAGGCTGTTGAGTGGTAGGGAAAGAGGCTTTGAACGAATCAAAGAACCCCTGAAGCTGTGTAGACACAGAGTCTGATATAATGGAGGGTAGAGAGTTCATGGTGTTTTCCAAAGAACCAACTTTGTTGGTCAGCAAAGAAAGCTGATCCTTCAAAGGCAGGTCTTTGGGAGATGGAGGTGTATGGGTAGATTGTTTTGAGTGGGTAGATGGAGAGGAAGATGATGAGGCTGGTGTTTGAGGATGTGATGGAGAGGGAAGAGAGACTTTGGACAGAAGCTCCATAGCCTGAGCAAAAGTAAGATGGCCCAGTTTGGAGGGATCGAAGGGTCCTTCAGCAGCGGCTGTAGCTGCATCACCAGGAGAAGGGGATGATGTTTGGGGCCTTTCAGATGCTGCTTGTGTTGCAACACCCTCATGAAGACCAGTGGTGGTTCCCTCTGCAGTGCCTTGGTCTAAAGGCACCTCATCATTGGGAGATGGGATATGCATTTCAACATCAACAGTGGTGAAACCTGCTGATGGAATTTGCATGAAGGGAGCAGCCTCACCAGAGGGATGGTGTGATCCCTGAGGTTCATCAGCTTGGGTTGTTGGTCCCTCAGCAGCTGTTTGGTGTTGAACAGCTGTATCATGGGGAGCAGAAGTTTGAGACTGAGCTGCTGATTGGTCTATACCAGCAGCGTGGACACCTCGTGCAGACTCAGGGTGTGAGGAGATATGAGTGGGGGACAGTGTGGACACAGTATGGAGTGGAGAGGACTCCTGTCTTTCAATATCCTCAGCCTGTTGGGAGGCTGGGATAGTTGATGTGGGTATCTCCGTTTGTACAACTGGGTGCTGTTGGGAGGAACCAGAGGGTCTAGGCTGACTCTGGGTAGACTCAGATTGGAGTGAAGCAGGCTCCAAATGAGCTGAACCTGCTCCCAAAATAGGAGAGGCAGTTGGGGTTGCTTCTTTTTCAACTGAAACCTGTTGAGAGGGAACAGAGATGGTGGTTTTGTGGGCTGATTTCTTTTTGGAAATTGATTTTCTGTGATAGAGAATGGAGGGAGTGGGTGATTGTGGAGAGGGGAGAGGATCTGTTTGGACAGGGTGTGAGACTGGGTCAGGAACAGTGGGGCTGGCCTGTTCCATAGTCTCTTGTGCCACAGAGGCACCAGCCACAAAGGCTTCAGGCTCAACAAATGAACCAGGGTGAGGAGCCTGCTCCTCCTCAGCCACAGAGGCTAAAGGAACAGACTCAGACTGAGCTATTTTGGCCTTCTTTTTCACAGGCCCAGCTTCAGTTGCCAGGGTCCTTTTAACAAGCTTGGACCTGGCTTTGGATTTTGTTACGGGAGCAGCAGCTTCTGGATCCA